>JAQFXM010002206.1:0-26104 GCA_034693345.1 Entomobrya multifasciata
TTGCAAAATATTTAATTGGTTTGTTAAACTGTTCAATTTATTCTTGTCATTGTGGACTCGAAAGTAAAAATTATAATCTTGTTGCAAACTTTTACTGTTGGAGTTGGTTTTAGAGAGCTTAGGACATAGTACTTGTGGATTTTTCGGAAAGTTAGAAATGTCAAGGGTGACACGACTGAAGATTTCCTTTTTTGAATATGTAAACCAAGTTGGGGAACAGCAAGCCATTGGAAAGGGTAAACTGGCAGTTCTTTGGAAAACTTCCAACATTCAAGGTAACTTTAAAAGTTTTTAATTACTTGAAGCAATTATTCTTTTGATTAAAGTCGAAGATTTAATTTTTTGGAATGTTTTTTTTTTGGGTTTTAGGACTGACGTCTTTGGAGCTAAACAACATATCCAATTTACCATTTTGTATGGCAGCAAAATCATTTTGTGGGGGAAACTTGACATCACTCAAGCTCATTAATTTTCAAGTACGTTTTACTTCACATATTTATTTGAGCTTAATGTTATTTGATATTTATACAATCATGTTTTCTATAGTTCTCTAGCAGATGCGAGAAGACCAAATTTCTTCGTGGCTTGTCTCACATTCCTTCTGTTGAATTGGTTAACACTGCTTCCGCACCAAGATGAACATGATGACTGGGACCACGACATGCATTTCAAATTTTACATGGACAGGATTTTATTTACTAAATATGATAAAGCATCTTATTAACAGTGTGAGTCTAACAAATGTTAAATTTTATGAAGAATGTGACAATTGTATATGTACGTTGGTCAGAACAAATTTTTGGAAATAATTTTAATGATAACTTTAAAGTTTAAAAACTACATTGATAGAAAGATTTAGGTATACCTAATAAATTGATTAGGTTTTTGTTTAGCTCGAACAAAAAGATCTTGATACAAACAAACATACACAGTTTTTACTTTATATTAGTCTTTCCTTCGCCTTGACATAGCTACTTTAAAAATTAAATCTTTAATATGTGAATTTAATGTATGTATATACTTAAGTACACTAAGAACATTTCTAACCGCCTTTAGTTTGATTTAGGTTTTGTCAATTTAGTATTGTAAAAACATATTTTTAAAAAAATTGGATTTACTGTATCATTAAATTAATAAATGTTGCCGTTATCATAAGCCAGAGATATTATAGTAAAGCCTTTAAGCATATTATAATAAAACAATTCTGGATTGTAATTTTTCCCAGTTTTCTAGGTTATATAAATAATTCAAACGAATTCAATTGTGAAAGTATATACTAAAAATTACTTAATTTAATTCAATAATCTGTTTTTGTCCTGACTGTTTATATAATTTCATGGTAAATTACTCTGTTTCCATTTAACACATTCACAAACGTTGGAACTTTTAAAAAGTATGGGTCAACTTTTTGTCTAAGGAAGTAATCCTAATACATTAAACGATGGTTTTACTGATGAGGTTTTATTATTTAATCCGTGTCATCACCATCGTTTCTACAATGAAACAAGAAAAATATGTTTTACCTCGCATATCGCAATAAACCTGCACTTTGATGTGCTAACTTTATCATAATATTATGTTTTCAAGGATTTAATACTTACAAAGTCAACCAGCTCAACTGAAGGAATATGTGACAAGGCACCCAATATTTTCTTCTTGTCGTTAGCAAGTATCTAAATTCACGATACAATTATAATCAAATCCAGAAACGGTTTTCATTAAAAAATGAAATAAAAATTAACTTACTCTAATAATAGTCACTTTGGTTGTATAAGCAATCTAGCTGGAGTTAGGTAACCACTTAAATTTCTGCTGAAAAAAGTTTCCCTGGAAAAGTATCCATTTACTTTACAAGTGATACTATACTTTACCTATATATTTCACTATCTTGAATAGATCTTACTCCCGTTACAAAACTCGTGGTCTGCAAATATTGTCATCGTTATAAATAGGGAATACAATTACGTGACAAAGGAATGTTTAAGATTATTTTGACAAAAGAATCATAATTATTCCCAAAAGCCGACCTTTAAGCATAAATAAACCATAGTTAAAAGCATACTGTATCGAAGCAACTTGAGAACAGTTTTGACATATTTCAACACGAACTTACCTAAGCGCGTGTGGAATCATAAAAAATGAATAATTGATGCGTCGAAAGTTTATAAATTTTGCACTATTTGAGAAACCATTTCGTGGTCGCCGTCGGATGTTTGAAACGATAAAATTTAATTGAATGACTAGATTATTTTTTCTTACCCATAAATAATAGTTAATTAACAAGGTGGCTTTTAAGTCGTGGTAATAAAACTTTAAAATGTATTTCACATAACTAATATGACCTGGGGACACGTTCGGAATTATTAGGTTTATATCAGTATTAGTGAACTTAAAATGGACAGTTAAACTCACTTTTGCCTTTGTAATGAGTCCTTAAGAAATTCATGTTTCATGGTTATTTAATTCACTCCTCTCGTGTCTGAATACTGATTTAGCTTATAAGATGCTTTTTATGTCCATAACTCTACACTTTGCTTTATTTATTGATTTGGTGGGCTTTAATCGTACATAACTGAGACCTTAGACGAATGACATATAATATAAATTGTATTATATCATTCCATCAACATATTACGCTTCAGTTAGTGTTCCTTTGAGAAATTTAATGAGTGCATAGTAAATGAAATCTTGCATAATAAATTTTAAAACTGGCCAGCTCCAGGTACAATTACGCCTATATGGTTATTTTAAATGGTTTATACGACGGGCACTAATTTTTTATTCAGGCTAATAGGATCACATGGACTAGTTTACAAGTCATGTTACTGGGAACGAATAAAAATTCTGAGACATGCAAATACACTATGGCTCCTTTTTAAATTAAACTGGATAATATAATCGCTAGGCACTTTCTTTCTTTCTTATATAAGCTTTCTGTATTTAAAACATGATTCAGACAATAATTTCTAATGCAGTTGTGTAAGGATATTTCTATCATATTTAACAAGATTTTCGTTAAAGCACGCGTGGTTAAATTTCCTTTAATCACGAGTAACTTAAAACAGTATAAAAAGATTTGATTTTTAACATGCCTTATTTTTGCACCTTCACAATTGTCAATTATACACTTCTGCAATGAGTATGATTATTTTATGATTGATGTCTTGTCGCTACCAAAAACGATTAAAAATATGCTAACCCATTTTAATCGATTCGATTTGGTTTAAGAAGTAATAGAGACTCGAGTTTTAAAACTGACTGAAAATCAGTTCATCTCAATACAAAAGAATACTGAATCAAAAACCTGCTTAAATTGTTTCGTGACAGGAATTTGACTTATTTATTGGCGCATTTAAAATAAATGTTAAAACTTAGCCAAATTTGGTTTTGTAACATCGAATGAAGTTAAATACTCGTAAAGCGATTTCAATATAAACGTTTTAATTTGGTTTAGGATAAAATGAACTTTTCTTACGATAAAGAGTAGTAGTTTGACACAACATTGAAATATTATCTTTCCTAGTTCTAACATATTGCCAAGGACATTCCAGTGCACCATGGTACAACAAAGGGACAAAATGAGAACTAGAGTTCAATATTGTCATATCTTTAAAACATTTCTTGGCTAAAATATCTGGCAACAAACAGTTCTTAAGTACAACCGCTGAAGTAATTCAAGATTAGCTTTGCCTGAATTTTGAAAGCGGTTTATTCCGGAGCACCGCTCGACCTGGATTTTCTGCTTTGTGCTTTACCTACCCTCTTGTAAGTTTGCAAAGTAGAAATGACGCATGAGTTCTTTTACACGTATATTTTATAATGGCTATTGTACCAGAATGGCATGTATGAATTGTTGTAGTTTTAATTTATATTGTGGTATCGGTTTAAATTTTGAAGGATGCTAACGTTTTTAGTTATTCGTTTTATGATTATGATTATGTTTATATTTTATTATATTTTTTCAAAGCTATATAATTTCAAATAGCACCAATCTCAATCATATTTTTGTAGGTCATCTTTCTGTGGATCATCAATTTTCAGTTACAATCAAAAAATTTATGTCTTAAAGTTGCTTGGATATTTTTAGGATTCTAAATGAATGTCTATAATTCTTTCAAAAGACTACTGTATGTACTTACATTGAACTATTGAAATCAACTACACAGGCTTAAAACATGCGTTATCGGAAAATTTTAACCAAAGTTAATTTAAATATTCAAGTCGACGACTTATATGTAGATGGATTTGACAATTGCAGATGAATATTTGAAGGCCAAAATTTAAATCTGTTTTATTTATATGCAAAACATTATGTTCCACTTTACATATTACTGCAACAATTTTTTTTATTAACTCACATAAAATGTTTCTGTATCCAAGCCATGTCAAACATAAAATCAATAGTTTTATATTAAATTATTTAACTATTCAAAGCTTGAAAGTTTGTATTAACGTCAAGCAATTTAGATATGCCGATATAATATTTCAATAAAGTTATATATTTATTTTTAATTTAATTTAATAAAGCCGTACAGAACTATATTCGGTACTTAGCGTAGCTTTATTCCAATTTTACCAGTCTTGACATGTAGTAGGACAAACATTGATACGTTTAGTAAAGGTCGGCTCTTGCACCTCTAAATCTATTCAGTGTTTCTTGATTTACAAGCGTTGTAAAAACTTTCCTGGCAAACCAAGTACAATTAAAATACAAGAATTAAAAACTGTTAGTGTACAATATATGTAACAATAATTTACTGTTTGGTTGTAAATTATTAAAATGGCTACAACTCTTATTGTGAGTACAAGCAATGCAAATGAAGCACTTTGTAAGATATTCCACCCAACATGTGTCTCCTGGAACTTGACTACAAATCAATGGAAATATTCCATTAAGCCCACTAAAGGATTTGTACTTCATCTAATTACAGTGATACTTCTAGTACTTACTTTATACTTAACTTTGGGGACAGCAACTTATTGCGCGTTAATTGAATTTGTTTTCCTACCAATCACTAATCTTCTACTTGTATCTGCACTTTTTGCTTGTATTCCCCATTCCTACAAAGTTTCAGTTTAAACCTGATAATAACTTGTGTTGTAGCATATCAGAGAAAATTCATTACTTTTATAGCTTTACCCAAAAGCTTTACCCAAAAGCTTTACGTAAAATCAGTTCATAATGCATGCTCCTAGTTTTATAAAAAATATTATTGAACATACAAAGCCTCAAATAAGACTATATATGCACAATGCTTCAAATTGAACAATCTACCTCTTATATTTTAATCATTTTATTTGCTAGGATTATAAATTATTAATATTTTTAAATTCGTGAAATGCGGTTCATGTAAGTACACTTAACAAACATATTAAAATACCAGTACCTCTCGCATGGGTCTAACTGTATTTAAAAAGTAATAACGATGCCATAATATGTATACTATTTGCAAAACACAACCTAAGACTTGTCCACATAAAATTTCAAGTCAGCATAAGTACAGGCATAAGTACATTTTGTGACGCACTTTTTGGTGGCCAACTAATCTTTGAATTGCTTATATAAAACTGCTGAACTTATATACTTTGTATTTTTAGAGCGTCCTTCGAAGTCATACAACTTGTTTATTTCATTTGAACAAGAATTGTTTTCTAAAGGCAAGAAAATAATTACTAGTAAAACTCATCATCTGAATAACCAAACAACATTATTTATTGTTACAAAACGTTCACAATTTATTTGAGAAAACAAATTTTAGATGAACCTGTGAAACATTGGCCCGGCAAGATTTTAAAAACCCCTAACTCATTAGTAAATTTGTCGGTAGCAAATATAATGGCAGAACTAAAAAATTCTTTACACATTGAACATAGGTTTGCGAAAAAAACCTTAAATTTTATAGTAATTTACTGTGATTTAGTTTAAAGAGCTCGAGTTACGGCTTTCAGTAGCTAATCTTGTTTACCATCTTTAAAATGAAATTAGTCATTCAAGTTGTTACCTGGTTTGCATCAGAGCTTTTCATAATTTTCAATACAACTGAAGCAGGGCTTGTTGATTACCATGCAGAATATAATTATCGATTTATTGATATAAATCAAGCACATCGTGAAGAGTTTCCAGACAAAAGAGACAGTCGCTGGATAAATTCACAGCAAATATTTCAAAAAATGGAAGAAAACTATCGATATTTTCAAGAACAACAAGAAATTACACCGAAAGCAGTACAAAATTTATTTACTATGCTTGAAAATTTTCAAACCGAAAACTGTTTACTTGTAATTGACAACTGGCAAAGTATAGATTTTATACAAACCAAAGCAATTCCAATAATGACTCGAAGTCTGGAATTATCCTTTAGCCATAGAATACATACTTTGGACGGTAAAACCTCAAGACACTTTGACCCAGTGCTATTGCCGCGTCAACAATCTTTCAAAAATATAAACTTTTCCACAAACCATTTAAAACAAGGCCTTTACCACAACTGCCCAATTTCAAATTTTTACTTTCCACTTATTGCTAACGAGTATAATGATGCCTTTTGTGTTGACTTAGTTCACGAAGCATTTCTTTTGAAGTCTAAACCATGGCAATGTGAAATTCATGTGAATCTTTTAATGCCAAACATGTTACTTAAAAAATCTAATTTTCCAGGATTATTCAGATACAATTACAGTACTTGGTTAAATGAGGGATTCAAAATAATGCCAAGCTCACAACCAAAGGTTCACATAATCTTAGATTTTAAAAGTGTTAAACATTATGATTCGCCTGAATTGCTGAACTGGATATCAAATTTTAGATTAAACAGTCGGGGTTCTGATGCATTTTTCAAAATTGACTATACATCCCAAAACAGTGTCCATTTGACTGGACAAATTATATGCCATGTAGACAAGTTCAAAACGTTGTTTGATAAACCTTGCAAAGTTACTACTTTAATGTATATTAATTATTGCCTAGACTGCACTACCTTAATATCATCCAAACTTTTAGATCCAAACTTTATATCATTTATTTATCTAATGTCTGTTGAAAGAACCCTTGTAAATCACAGGTCGTTTGGTCATTTTGATTGTGGAAATACACCCAACCAATTCAGTTTATGTGTCCAGATACCTCAAATGGAGAAAAACGAACAAAAAGCTTTAATGTTGCCATTAAAGTACTTATACAAAATGAAAACCAAGTATTTTGATGATATCCAAATCCTTGCATTTGCCTTTACATCAGTATTGCAGCATTTGCTTGGAAACATTACCACAGATTCAGGACCACTGGACGATATCTGTTTTCAAAAATGTAAAACCGATTTGCTAAAAAGAATAGGAAATCTTGAGGCATCTTTTTTTGATGACCGAAATGTAGGTTTACGATTTGAAAATAAGTTTGGAACTCTTACCTTTGTCAGTTGTGGTACAAGAGGATTTGAGACACTGCAAATCGAGCAATTTGTGGCAGTATATGAAAACCATGTTTGGAAATGGATCGTAGCTGTTGTGATAGTACTTGTACTTACCATGAATCTCCTACTTGGAAACCCTTTCTCGCTGAAAGTTTTGGACAAAACTGAATGCCTAGTAAGACTGCTACTGGAGCAAAGTCCGTTTCCGGATAAATACATAAAATTATTGCCATTTAGGTTCATGATTTCTGGAACACTTTTGGCGGGAGTTGTTATAAGCAATGCTTTCAAAAGTAATAACGTTTACAATATTGTTTTACCTAAAAGCCCATTACAGTTTAGAAACATTGAAGAGCTTCTAAGCCATGGATACAGTTTATACACTAAGTTAGGTGTAATTGAATATAATGTACAGAATTTGGAAACCGATTTGCTTCCAAGCAATGCAGTTATCGCAAGTATTCTCGGTACAGAGCAGCTTTGGATTTACACAAGTAAAAAAGACGTAATTTTTTTCTCAGGTACTGAGATATTCGACTACAATTTATGGACAGGTCTCGCACCGGAAAGATTAGTGGAAAAAGAAATAAGCGCAGCCTTATTTCTAATAAAAAACACAAGGCCGCATTTGGGATTACATAAAATTATTGTCGAGCCCTTAAATGTATTAGCCCCGCTAGTGCAACTGGGCATGATGGATTTAAAAAGTGTTCAAAAGTCGATTGAGGCCGTAAATTTTTATAACAAGCAATACAAATTTATTGGGAACGACTTAAAGAAATGCAACAAAACTGCTTGGCTTTTGCCAGATTATCAATCAAGACAATTTACGCGAATGCTTCATCAGTCAGGAAAACACTCTGATGTTGGTGACACTTCGTACTTTAAAACATATTTGAATTTCAATTTTAACGGGGCGATTTCAACATCCTTAATTAAAAGAGCGTCCATGGTACCTTGCTCGGGTTTGTTGGGTTGGTGGTCAAACTTAATTAACAGGACAGATCTAGTAGGACA
Source organism: Entomobrya multifasciata (assembly GCA_034693345.1). Lineage (NCBI taxonomy): Eukaryota > Metazoa > Arthropoda > Collembola > Entomobryomorpha > Entomobryidae > Entomobrya > Entomobrya multifasciata. The sequence continues at coordinate 8,427 of JAQFXM010002206.1, forward strand.
GACAGAAAATGAACCTGTAAAACCAAATATGTTTGGAAACATTCAGATACTATTTTTTATGCTACTTGGTGGAATATCTGTTTCGACAATTTGTATGATTGTTGAGTTACACAGTTATATATTTAAGATGTTGTACTTCTTGTTTGTTTTGGTACCTCTGTGGACGGTGCAAAAGTTAAAATGTCTTTTGTTATTTAAAAAAATGAACTTGTCGGACTTTAGTATAGTTTGTAGAAAAAATTAGTAAGTTTATGGAAAAATTGCATTTAAAATCACAAAATATTTATTACACTACGAAAATGAATTGTTCCCTGTAAAAATAAAGTTGGTAGAGGTGCACAAAAAGTAACATATTGGAGGAATATTCGTTTTTCCTGTAAAAACATCTGCTGCATGGTTTGGGAATTGATAAATAGTCCATTGTTTAGAGGTGAGCAGTATTACAAGGCCGACCAAATATTTAACTTGGGAATGGTGGCTGAAACACGCAAGAGGTAATTTTAGTTTTAATGGAGATCAGATAAAACAAAATGCTCCGAACCCTACAATGCAGGGAAATATACAGGTAAAATTGTACTTGTTGTTGTTATGACCCAATTAAGTAATTAAGTATGATTGTTATGATACGTAAGAAATTAATTACTTTACGTGTCTTTTTAGACACGCTTCATGTCTATATAGACACATAAATCGGTTTTAATTAAATTTTAAGCTCAAAGGTGACCAATTAATTTTTTTAAATCACAAACATGATCAGCAAAAATAGCTTGATTTTCTGATACAAAGTTTAGAAAAATTGGTTGGGTAGCTTATTAGGTATTGAATTTCAAAGTTTTTAAACTATGAAATTAGGCAGTAAAAAACCTACTGGTGAATGTTTTTGATTTTTTCAGGGAAATTGTAAGTACCCATGTACTTCATGATACTAGTTAGAAAAGGGTCCCCAAGCTTTCACCTGGCCAGAAATCTGCAAAAATGTGCGTTTTGTGCACAAAAATGTGACAAAAGGCTATTTCTTGAAAACAAAATGTTAAGGTTGTACTGGTTAAAACTGAAGAGAAAAGAACTATATTGCGAAGTTGCAGACAAATTGGATTTCAGTTGGGACCTTACGGTTTGGCTGAAGCTAAATTGGGCTTGTGTATTTGTGATGACATTGTACGAAACACAGTAAACATGTTACTTTTGGGAGTGATTAAAATTTTTACTCACTTAAAAATTCCAAATCAAATGATTAAGGAATTATTTTAATAAATAAATAAACTGCTGAAAATTCTGAAAATGTTTAAAAAAAGATGAGTAACTTTTCAAACTATATGTTTACATCTGGTTACAGTTCATATTGCTGAAATCATTTACAAATCAATCGATCATTTGAAATCAAGCAGTCCAATACAATTTCATGACCTTGTCAATAAATCCACATATAATAAAAATTTACCAGTAGAGCTAATACGAGCCATAAATAATACAGATGTATGAGTAGTCTTGTAAATCATGCAAAAAATCAATCTGGAGAAATTGTCCGTTAATGCTCTCAATACTGAAAGTATTGTGACAGTTTTGCAACATTTTTTAACATTCGTAACAAGAAATGGCGATCCTCTCTGAAATGTTTTGAAATGGATGAGTATCTTCCAAGATATTTTACGACACTTTATTTCATCGCTCAGGTTAAATTTCCGTTGTCAAAGATCAAACTTGGTGGATTGCATGTTAGCCGGAATAATGACGATTTGGCAAGATTTTTATCGTGTTTCTCAAATAATTTGGAGCATATATAATTCAGTGGGCTCTAACATTAATTTGAAAATGTAAACTAAGTTTTATGTGCAACGTGCGTTTATTTAATTTATAGCTATGAATTATAAATAACCGCTGGACTTGATGTGGCAGCTGTATATTAATACAAATTGTTCGTTAAAATGTCTTTTACGAATAATGCTAGAAATGTTACCAATCAATTATTAAGGGTCTAGCTAGAGTATTCTAATCAAATCTGTCGAAGTGTGAGTTATTCTGAATTCAAAAGTTCTAAAACAGTTATTCTCACGGAACAAGTGAAATAATACTTGAATATGTTTATTGTGTATTTATACATAACATTATAATAGAGTAAATACATACTTACATATATAATATATGTAAATTATAACTGGTTACATAACTGGATGATTTCAGGTTTTACTCAAGCGATAGCAAAATCTTGAATTCAAAAGTCTCTAAAGTTAACATTATTAATAACTAAACTTTCTTACGTAGTAAAATTTCATGGATTTTAAGTATTTCTAATTTCCTTGCTACTTTGTTATGCATATTCGTTCAAGTTGTTTGCTATCAAATATCACAAATAAGTATTTTTGTGATTTTTGGTTGAGTTGATCAGACTGAAATCTTGCTTTCTACACAAATAGACTTTCGGGAAACATATTTGATGCTGAGTAGTCATATTTATGGTTATAAGGAATTGTTTTATTTTAAAGCTCTATTTTATTTGTTCATGTAAGCCAATAAACCCAAAATGCCTAATTTTAATATATACAATTTTGTAGAATATTATTTTGTGTGCGTGTCTAAACTAATTTAGACGAAATCAAAATATAAACGAAAACTAGTCACCATATTATTTAGCGGTCTCACACATGCAATAAAAACGTGCACAAAAAAAGAAAATACCATCGGGCCCAACTCCACAGCCGCGCAAGCTAAGGCAACTGACAAACCAGCACATAGAAAAACAAATATAACAAGGATATTACCCGACATGTTAGGTTTCATAGGAATAAAATTTTCATTGTGTTTAACTAGATCAGATCTATTAATGAAACGAGGCCACCACTAAAGTAAACCTGAAGTTTTAATAAAAGAAAATTTCCAAAGAATTGAAGATGGCACGTACGCCTGTCGATAACAAAAAGCTAGAACTGGCGATGTATACGAATTGCTGCTGACATCGGAATGCATTCCCAACTTTTTCAATGTGCGACACGATAACTGGGCTAAAAAATTTGGCAGTATCCAAGCTGTTCTATTGCATTTATCTAATGTGGTGGTAATCAAACTTTCTTGTTGTTTGATAAAGCGTTCATCCAGAACATTTCCATAAATGATCAGCTGAGCGCTGTCTCTATCTATAAGACCAACTTTAACCAAATCATCTAAATAATCGACAGGCTCTTTTATAACTTCGATTCCTTTTGGATGTAGTTGGGAGATATTTTTAATTTTACCCAAATCGCTTAATAAATCTTCTTGGGCAAATAACAACTCGGCATATCCAAATACAATAAAACTTAAATCTTTACAAATTGAGAATCTGAGCATTGAGATCTTTGTTGCGCAGTTGCCCGAATTTATCCATGTATACTGAAATACATTAATTCGATTGTATACACTAAATTTGTCCTCGATAAGTTCGTCAATGTTATTGTATGGAACCTGCGCCCTGGGCAAAACTATTTTATAAACGTTTTCACTTTTAAAAGCATTGCTAATTACTAATCCTGCAAGTAAAGTTCCAGCAAGAACAAATCTGAAATGCTTATTGTTTTCCAATCTCATTGAAAATGGATTCCCTTGTTCCAATAAAAGTTTGCATAAGCTTAAAATGCTTGAGAGTATGACAACAAATCTGTTGTCGTCATGAAATATTTTAGAGCTGATAACGGAGAGCACAATAATACATATCAACACGGAAACCCACACCTTCCACTGAAAAACAGATAAAAACTCAATAAATGGTAAAGGTGCGAATCCACGTGAGCCACAACTGACAAAATGAAGCCGTCCAAACTCATTATTTACAATTAATGCAGAGTCATAAATTTTGACGTCTGAGTCATAAATATAAGCTGATCTTTCAAGAAACAGTCCAAAGTAATAATTATCTGGATTCTGAAGCTCAAGAGATTTATGTGAGGTTAAATTTCCCATAAATTCAAAATATATCGATGCGTACGCAAATCCAAGAATTTTTGTTTTTTCTAAACGTCCTAGATTTAGAACACGGAGACTATTAAGAGGATTTACTAACCATGGGTATCGATGAAAGCTATTCGCATAGTGGGAAATGGAGAACGATAAGCTTTCACTACCACCAAGGCTCATCATGTCGCCGGGGAAGGTGATTAGCGCTTGAGTTTTTTCTAAAAGTGCTATGTAGTCAAATGAGAGATTGTTTAGTGTCACAGGTGTAACGTGTACTAAATTTCTACATTCTGGACAAGGAAACAGAACGTCAGCATTTTTAATGCTGCATTTGATATTAGTTTGTGTTGTATGAAATTTGTTATTGCAGATTACATGAGCGATTATTTGTACATTATTAAAAACAAGGTTTCCCTTCAATTCCATGAACCTTAAATTTCGCCTTGACGTCCAAGCAGCCAATGGCACCCAATCGTGTTTTCCTCTGCCATATTTTGTATCAACTAACATATTGATTAGGGGCCTCAGACTCGGTAAAATGCCGAATCCATAATTAGCCAGACTGCTAAAAATTTCAGGGTATTTCCCAAGACGTAGTAAACTATCTGGCATCAATAAATCCACTTGGATTTCACATTGCCATGGCTTTGATGACAAAATAAAATTGGTTGCATTTGCACCAAGACAGTGAGCGCTATTTGCATGTGCCGGCCAAAAAGCGTATAGGTAGTTTACAATTGAACACCCTGTTTTACCATTAATAAAATAGTTTTTATTTGGCAATTCGGTAGAAAAGTTTCCATTCAATTTAAAGACCTTGTCTTCTGGGATCCAAAAAGAACGAGCTAAGTGTTTACTCTCATTCTTAATGGGATCTATATAATCAACTCGTCCGAAAGCTAAGTCGAAGTGCCTCAGCATGATAGGAAATTCAATTGTTGGTGGCATGTCAATCTTTTGAAAATTGTTGAAGACAATGAGGCAGTGGGATTTCATAATTGTTCGCAGTGATGAATATAAGTTGTTTACTATTTTTGACTTCTTGGACAGGTTAGACGTTGATTGAATTTTCACAAGTTGTTTTTGTATAGCTAAATGCTCATCCTGAAGCACAGTTTGTAAAAAGCTTTCTATTATTGGATCTGATAATGATATGGATTTCACCAATTTTGTTGTAAGAGTGTAGTCAAATGTTGACGTTGGAGTATTTCCCCCTCTAGTCGAATAGCATTGTACAAGACTTATAACGGAAGTGAAAACTACAAGCAAAACAATTGAAATAATCATATTGTGACGACAATTTTGCTCGTTAGGCGACTGATAAAATTTCAAATAGATTTGAAAAGTTCAAACTGCTAAAGAACTTCAAAATGAGTATCCTAACAGAGTTTACAGCTATTTTTTAATAAAAAAGACTGAATTACTAAAGGATCTTGCGTTAGTTTATTGATATTTTGTAACGCTTTTACCATTTATTTAATTTGTTAAATTATCAATTCTTGTTTCCTACTTTTAATTGTCCAAGATGTTCAACAAATGATTTGTTCTGAATTGATCTTTTTTACTTCCAAAGTTAGTTTCTTACAAATTCTTCCAGATTATTTTTTCTAACATCAAAATTGATTTTCTATTGATTTTTAAACAAAGTTTGACTGATAGAACCTGCCAAAATTATTTTTTAACAAAGAATTTGATCATTATTTGCTTGTAAGTTGAAAAAAGTTTGTGTTTCCAATTGGCGAAATTCAAACCGCATTGTTTGCCAAACCCCTTGCAGTAATACGTTATAACACGATTATAAATTTTAACCAGAAACAATACAGGTTGGCACGTCTAATTTGAGGTACTATTTTTTTACAAAAACTTTTACCAAAACGTTCAAGTGGATGAGTAGCTTAGTTTTTAAAACGAGGCAATAAAGAAGCTCATTGATTCTTTTAAACAGAGAAAACTTCCAGCCTTCTTGATTTATTGGAGCGGCCCCCGTTTAACAATTACGTTGAACGTTCGTATATTGGATGTGTTATGAGCTAAAGTACGGATTTCTGATCATAAAATTTAGCCGATATGGCGTTGTATAAGTCTAGACACCAGGAAGTCCATCAGATGAATTATTCAAATGAATTCAGAAACTTTTATGCAACTATAGTCAACTCTCAAACAATATTAATATTTTAACATATATATATGTGTATATGTATGTATGCACTTCGTTAATGCAAACTGGACTGAACGTAGACAAACGATAACTTTTGCACATATGCTGTAGCTCAAGCAACTGTGCACCAAACAAGTATACAAAAATTGACGTATGGATCAGAACAGACCTCGTGTTCATTACGTTTCCTTTTGGGACTTAAAAATCAATACATTTAGTTCAAGCCAGCCGGAAGTCTCATATCGACTACTTTCTGCTAAACTATTCATATTGAAGTTATACAATGTTCTCACAAAATTGTAATTAATTCGCCTTTTCTTTAGTATGTACACGACACTATATAATATATTATTGTTTTTAGTTAAGTATATGGAATTCGTTGTTTTTAATTTCATTGTATATGTTTTTTCAAATAATTGCAACATCATGTAGTTTTAAGCCACAAACAATGGGTGCTAATTGTATTATTAAATGGACTAAACATTTTTGATTTTTCAAAAGTTCATCTCGTTTTAATCATGTTACATTTTTTACCTGCACATTTTTACATTTTTTGTTGTTAGCTTATTAAATATTTTGTCAAATTTAACGTATGTCTAGTCGTTTGAAAATGGAGCAACTGCAAAGCAAAAATATAGAAAGCATAAATCTAATAATGATAAAAATATACACGAAATTTGAGCCAGAAAATTTATAGATTATTTCAACTGATTAGTTCCTAACTATCAATCAATTTACTTTATTACTTAATATTGCAAAAAAATCAACTCCGAATATACAGCGTAGTCACAAATACTTATAAGGCCATAATGCATATAAACTATACAGTCATCTGGCAATCAAGTCAAACTATTGATATCTAAGACAGCACCGCATACTGCATAAGTTGAATGTAAAGATAGAGAGCGCCTGTAGAAAAAACTTGCATGTTGGTCCGGACTTCAGCTAGCTCAGCTAACGGGGATACTGTGGTCTCCCTCGTGGGCTCCTGGCTGAAGCCCGGACCAACTTGCAAGTTCTTTTCTAAAGCAGCTCTGTATGTCTGTGCATGCACTTGTGTTTGTGTGCGTGAAGTGAGCATATGCTTCGCTATATATCACCCTCAATGCTTTAGAGCTACTCAATATCAAGGCCATTCTTCTCAAGTAAATGAATCAATGCCTTGATTCATTCACTTAACTTTGATAAAAAGGACAATTTTAAATATTAAAAAGAGCAGTACTTCTACTAGTTGGATTAAAGTTTTGCAAAATATTTAATTGGTTTGTTAAACTGTTCAATTTATTCTTGTCATTGTGGACTCGAAAGTAAAAATTATAATGTTGTTGTAAACTAGCGGTTTAAAGATATTATCAATAATATTCCGTCAAAAAGACATGTCTGATTTGTCAAGATAACGCATTGCATTATTTGCCAATTTTGTTTTTGGAGACCTGAATTCCAATGGAATTTATACCTTACCAAGTGGAATACATGCACATGGTTACAAAATTAGTCCTATCTTGTCCTACGGATATCCTTCGCACATTAAAGCAGCTAGCCATTGGCTCCCTTTCAATACATTCATTCTCTCATGAAAAACCACATCAAAAATGCAGGATACTTAGAAAAACAAATCCCATGCAAAGAAACTTTTCAGCCTATACACTAAAATATATTAGTGTGAGATGTCTGGCCGTGAAAAGGTACACTCTTGTTTGTGGAGCAATACCTGTTTACACCTAACTTTTTCCAGTTTAGTTTTCTATACAGCACGCACGTCTTTTTTTGCTTCGCACAGTACAAGGTGAAAAAAACGATCGTCGCAAACAAATACTCATATATAAATATCTGAACACCTTTAAAGATATCACCCATAAAAGTTGAGTGGAACATATATGTATGCATTCACACTTGCATGCAGATATAGAAGCTGGTGTAGTACACCCATAAAAAGAAAACAATTATTCCTTCACGTATGCACGGAAGTAGAAGCCGGAATCTGATAACAATCTCAGAGTTCTTCTCGTGCTTCTACATCTTGTTAAGAAGCTAACTTTATTCAAAACGGGCAGGATAGGAATTGGGAGATAAATCGAAGGCCTCTGGATTCGTTATCATATTATGGTTTCTAATTGAATTCAGGCCTGTTTTCCTTTACAACCTTCATTTTCAATTTGCATTGCTTCATATCATTCTGTGTTTACTCTGATCTTTTCTGCTTGGACAGATATTTCCTGTATAAATTTTGTCAGAATAATTGCTACACAAATAGGTTTGAAAAATATTTAACTCGTAATTAAACCAAATAACTTTTAAGACACTAAAATTTAAAGTCTTCAGTACTTTCGTTCCCATTATACTAATATCATTATTACAATGGAACCCTTGCGAAGTTCAAAACGCCTGAAGACCTGGGATCAAAGGAAACTCACTCTTAAAGCAGATAACGGACATCCACTATTAAACGGTTTGGTATGTATTTTAAAAATAATAGCTATAAAATCTTAACTTCATGTTCGATCAACAAATCATAATCAACGAAATTTTTTTTTATTTCAGATCTTGGAAAATATTTTCGGGTATCTAAAAGGTCAAGACAATGCCTTCACCACTCTTGCACAATACCGTGTCGTCTGTAAGATTTGGGACAGTGAATTAGTTAACTTTGTTCGAAAAGATACTCAAATAAATTTGTGTACTTTACTGAGACCATATCCAGATGGTATGGGGTGGACTGTAGATCAAGACAATTTGGAAAGAACTTTTTACTATGAAGTTCCGTGCCCAGAAGTTCGTTTATTTGAAAACGTATTAGTGGTTGCCGACTCTTGTGATAAATTAAGAAACAAAAACTGGATAAATTGGTTCCAAATCATGGGATCGGATGTAAAACGTCTTTGTTTCTCGTGCCCTTTGATCTGTTTCTGTCAGAATCAATTTTTGGAACTCATTTTGAAAGAATGGTGCCCCAACTTGGAATACCTGGAGTTACGTGATATAAAATATGTCGGCAGTCTGTTTATTGAAAGTTTGTTTTTACAAAATGAAAAAAGTTTAAATCTAAACTTTTTGAAAGATCTTAAAATTTCCGTTGACTTGGAAAAAGAGTCATTCTCCCTTTGTCCTAAAAAACTTAATTTTGATAACAATGCTCAAAAGATGACTATCTGTGCAAGATGCTGGTTTATATCTATTTCCAGTTGGGAAATTGTTGAAATTATTTACGATCATGGTTTGAAATCAAGCAGTACAATACAATTTGAAGACATTGCCAATAAGTCAGTACAAAATAAAAGTTTACCGGCAGAATTAATAGAAGCTATAAACGATACAGATGGAGGAATAGTTGGACAGATCATGAAAGAAATCAATCTGGAGAAATTATCCGTTGATGGGTTCAATGACGAACAGGATTGTGACATTTTTGCAGCATTCCTTCACATTCGAGACAACAAGTGGCGATCCTCTCTGAAAAGTTTGGAGTTGGATGAGTGTCTTTCCAAATTACTTACGAGACTTAATGTAATCGCTCAGGTAGAATTTCCGCTGTCAAAGATCAAACTGGGTGGATTACATTTTGGTACCAATAATGAGGATTTGACAAGAATTTTATCGTGTTTCTCGAATACTTTGGAACATCTCGAATTTAGTGGGCCTTCGGTTCAGCGAGAAATTCTGAATGGAGCTTTTGAACTAATTTTACCAGTTATGCCTAAGCTGAAGACATTTGTTCATGAAAATGTTCTCGATTGTAATTTTTATTCTGATAATTTATGGAACAAAGCACCTAATCTTGAAATGTGTCGGTTAAAAGGAAGTTTGGCTTTTCATTGGAATGCTGACAGATTTTTTGGGAATGCGACATCAGTATCATATATTGCCTTGGAAGATTTAAAGCTTTCTGTACGCATTTCTGGAAAGCAAGCGGAGATGATTTTAAACAGGTTTCCAAATCTTTTACGGATGGAGTTGGTTTTAGAGAGCTTAGGACACAGTACTTATGTATTTTTTGGAAAGTTAGAGATGTCAAAAGTGCAACGACTGAAGATTGCTTTTATTGGTTTTTTTGGGGAACATCAAATCTTTGGAAAGGGCAAAAACGCAGTTGTTTGGAAAACTGCTAACATTCAAGGTAATTCTGAAGTGATTTTAATTAGTTGAAGTAATTTTTTGATATATTTTAAGTCTAAAGTTTAATTTTATCCAATGTGTTTTTCGGGTTTTAGGACTGAAGTCTTTGGAGCTAAATAACATGTCCAATTTACCATTTTGTATGACAGCAAAATCATTTTTTGGGGGAAACTTGACATCACTCAAACTGATTAATTTTCGTGTAAGTTTCGTTGGACCTGTTTATTTTGGAGTTGAAAAGATGTGATATTTATGTAACAATTTTTTTCTGTAGTTCTTTGGAAATGACGAAAAGGAAAACTTACTGAGGGGCTTGTCTCACATTCCTTCTGTTGAATTGGTTAATACTGTTTCCGAACCAAGATGAACATAATGACTGGGACCACAACTTGTAGTTTAAATGTTAAATGAACAGCATCATCTTTTAATTACAAAATATAATGTAGCTTCTTATTACCAGAGAAGGTCGAACAAAATTTGAATTTTATACTGAATTGGACAATTGTATATGTCCGTTATTCAGAGCCAATTGATTTTTAAAAATGGGATTCCGGAAAACTCTAAAGTGTGAATAAAGACTAAATTCATAGAAAAATTTAGGTTTGCATTTGTACATTGATAAGGTTTATGTTTAGGTTAAACTAGAAGATCTTACGTGATGCAAGTTCACCTATACAGTTTGTTACTCTATTTTAGTATATCATTTGCCTTGATGTGGCTATTTGTTATGTTAAATCTTTATACTGTGAAATTAATGTAATTAAGTACATTGTTTCTAATTTCTAATAGATTTTAGTTTGATTAATTTTAGTGAATTTAACCGTTAGCATAGTATTGGTAAAAACAAATTTAAAATCAGTTTTTAGATTTACTTTTCGATTCAATAAGTAATTTTTGTTACTGCTGTAAGCCAGAGGTATTATGGTAAAGCTCTAAGCATATTATAATAAAATGAATTTGAATAGTATTTTCCCCCGATTTTGTGGATCGAATCAATAAAGTATTTTTTGTCTATATTATTTAACACGTTTCAGGTTATAATTTACTACAGTTAATTATCTAATGAAAATACATGCAATACTGATCCGATTGTTGGATGTTTCGAATTCATAAATAAAAATAAGTTTTTATATTTTCAAGCAATGCTTTAATCCTTCTATTTGGTTCCAAAACGGCATAACTATTTAAGTTTGCTAGTGAAGATTATCCTAAAAAATCAGCATTTTTGGTGGGCATCCATCAAATTGAAGGTACGACTTTGTTGCATGCAAGATTCTATGATTTCATGTTCATTTTACTCATATTATATTAGATATGTATGCATGATTTTATATTTGTGTATCTTACACATGCATATAAAGTTATTCCTATCCTACGGATATCTCTTATATGGTAATGGTAAGGTAAGGCAGGGTTTTTAACCCCTTTTAAATACAATCATTCTCTGAGAAACTAAACGAATAAACAGTGCCGAATATTTCCAAAAGCATTACTCCAGTACTTAATTTTTTTGGAGTTTACTATGAATGAAGGAATACAAGCCAAAGATATACGTCTGTGAAAAGCTACCCCCTTTTGGTTTTGGAGCAATATCTTTTTATGTGTAACATTTTCCACCCTAGTTTTCTATACTACACGCACATCCCTTTAGACTTTCTTGTCGCACAGTATTGGCTATAGAAACGATCCCCAAAAACTTATTCTCATACATACATTTATTAACATTTTAAAAGGTATCTCTCAAAACGATAGAGTGGTGTATGTTTTTATATATTTACTCTTGTATAGTAGCTTGTGTAGTACACGCATAAAGAAACGCACCCCTTTCCCCTTCCAAACTTCACTTTCCTTTTGTATTGATTCATTTCATTGGGTTTTTACTCCTAACACTTTCTGTTCGAACAGATGTTCCCTTTATATTTCTTGTGACACAAATATTTTCGAAATATTTTAAATTCGTAATTAAACCAAATAACAATTTCGACGGTATGATTTAAACTTCCAAGCACTTTATTACTATTACAATGGAACCGCTGCGAAGATCAAAACGCCTGAAGGGAAACAACGAACAAAATAAATGTTGTCTTAAAACAGATAAAGGGCATCCACTTTTAAATGGTTTGGTAAGTTTAAAAAAAAGGTTGTTTAAATATTCTATTAAAATATATAAAAACATGGAATTTTACTCAATTGTAATCAACTAATCCTTATAACCATAATTATGATTACTCAATTTTATTTTATTTCAGATTTTGGAAAATATTTTCGGATACCTAAAGGGTCAAGACAATTCCTTGACCACCCTTGCACATTATCGTGTCGTGTGTAAAATTTGGGACAGTGAAATAACTAAATTTGTTCGAAAGGATACTCAAATAAATTTGTGTAATTTAGTGGCACCATATCCAGATGGTATGGGGTGGACAGCAACTCAAGATAATTTGGAAACAACTTTTTACTATAATGTTCCATACCCAAAAGTTCGTCAATTTGAAAACGTGTTAGTGGTTGCAGACACAAATGAAAAATTAACCAACCAAACCTGGATTGACTGGTTCCAAATTATGGGATCAGATGTAAAACGTCTTTGTTTCTCGTGCCCTTTCACCTGCTTCTGTCAGAACCATTTTTTGGAACGAATTTTGAAAGAATGGTGTCCTAATTTGGAATGCCTGGAGTTACGCGATGTTAAAGGGGCCGAACATCTGTTACTTGAAAGTTCGTTTTTACAAAATGAAGCAAGTTTGAAATGTGAAGGTCTGAAAGAACTGAAAATTTCTGGGGACACGAAAGACATGATAAAACCAACGTATTGTCCTTGCCCTGAGAACGACAACAGTAAACTGTTAAGGATCAAATTAAGTTTTCTGAAAATGTCTATTTCCATCACGAAGTTTGTTCGAATGTTTAGCGAACATGGTTTTAGCTCAAACCATCCAACACCAATTCCAGACAGTTTCAAAGAACTTCAAACAAAAGACGGAGGAATAGTTGGCCAGATCATGAAACAAGTCAATCTGAAGAATTTTTTTGTGGATGGGTTCAATGACACAAATTGTTCTGCGTATTTGGCGACGTTCTTTTACATTCGTAGCAACGTATGGAAATCACTATCGTCTCTAAAATATTTCGAGTTGAATGAACGTCTTTCCCTATTCCCAACGGAACTTTATATAATCGCTCAGGCTAAATTTCCGCTGTCCAAGATTAAACTGGGTGCACTACATTCACACAGGTTTGATGACGAGAGTATGACGAGGATTTTATCTTGTTTTTCGAATACATTGGAACATCTGGAATTTAGTGGAACTACTGTCCAGGGACAAACTGGAAATGATCTTATTGAATTTTTTTTACCAGTTTTACCTAAATTGAAGACATTTATACATGAAAATATTGTCTGTTGTCGTTTATTTGGAAAGAATTTATGGGAAAATGCACCAAACCTTGAAACGTGTCGTTTGGAAGGAAGTTTGATTTCAGACGGGAATATTAATAGATTTTTTGAGAATATGACATCAGTTTCGTGTATTACTATGAAAGAACTGAACATTTCAGCACGCATTTCTGAAAAGCAAGCGGAGATGCTTTTAAACTGTTTCCCAAATCTTTTACGAATGAACTTGGTTTTAGAGAGGATAGGATATAACAGTTATGAATTTTTCGAAAAGTTAAGGATCTCAAGGGTGAAAAGATTGAAGATTTCCTTTTTTGGTTATAGAAACCAAGTTTGGAAAGAACAAGCGCTTGGAAAGGGCCAAAAGGTGGATTTGTGGAAAACTGGTGACATTCAAGGTGACTTGACAAAAATATACTTCAAGTGATTAAATTGTAAACGAACTGTATGAAATTTATTATTTTGAGGAAAAATTGGTTTTTCAGGACTGGGGGCTTTGGAGCTGAATAACATGTCAGATTTGTCATTTTTTATGACGGCAAAATCATTTTGTGGGGGAAACTTGACATTGCTCAAACTGCTTAATTTTCGTGTAAGTTTTACTGTAGCTGTTTATTTTTGACTTGAAAAAATGTGATATTTATGTAATTTTTTCTTGTATAGTTCTTCGAAAAGGACAATTTCCTGATGGGCTTATCTCATATTCCTTCTGTTCAATTAGTCGACATTGTTTAAGTACCAAGATGATCATGCAGACTGGGACCACACCGTTTGTCTCAAGTGTTAAATGAATAAAATCGACTTCGTTAACTATTTAATTATTAGAATTTTGCATCTTGGTACCAAAACGGTTTTGAGTACCATGTATTGATAGGTTTCAATTATGAAAATTACAATGGAAGGTGGGTACAAATTAGTTTTATTACATATCTTAATTGGATTAAATGTACGTCATTTTTGTGATTGTATTTTAATAACGCATAATGATATAAATTTCTAGTAATGTCGGGTTTTTATGAGAAATGAAAAGGCAATGATATTATGGAGGATATAGCGTCATTAGTGTATATTTTATCAGAAAAGAGTTGAATGGGCATCAAAATCGGAATGCTCATTAAAATGAGTATTATAGAGATATAAGGTATCATTGGTAAAATTAGGATATTACATATGTTTGTGTATGTGTAAGGTATATAATACATAATAGATTGAAAGTGTGGTAGTTTTTGTGTGCAAAAGGAAGACGAAAGCCAGTAAAAGGGGAATGAATAGCTGGTATGATGATAGGTGTTGGTGATGGTAAATGATACATCAATAGTGTAGAAACTGCATGTAATTGAGAAAAAAATAGAATCGGGTTGCTCAAACTAAAATCAGAATTTTGTATTACAAAGTTTGGCTCATTTGACAGATATATTATTTGATGCAAGTAAACGCCCAGAGTTCTGACTTTATATAAGCGATTTCTGAATGTTTTGGTATGACTTGGGCTTACATAAAATTTTAATAGTGTGTATATAATGTGTAAAATACATATCGAATGTGTTTCTATATGCTTTTAATTTGACTGAACACAAGATTACATTTAGCGGTGAAAAAATAGCAAAGAAAAATTAATCTGAAAGTAGTATATGTGTTTCATTTAGTGTAAAATTGTAGTTAAATTTGTCTTTGTAATTTAACTTTAGCAAAGCTTCCAAAGTTTTATATATAAAAAACTGTGTTGCAAAGTTCCGTGTCTTTTAATATATAAATTTAGTCTGCAGAATTATAACATACATTTTTAGTAAATTTAAAAAATAGTGACTTGAATTTTTGTCATGTAAACTAAAATACGTGTAAATTTATTAAAACTTTGTGTAGAGGGCTTAAACATATTTTAAGATTTGCTTTTAACATAATAATAAGTTCGGGAAATTTGTATATACTATTTATTGATTTTAAAATAAATTTTCATTATTTACTACCTAAAAAATCTAAATTTATTCCTTAATTTTTTTTTTGGAAAAATAATATGCATATCTCAATACCTATTAATATAGATTAATTGTAGAACTGTCTGAAATATTATAAAAAAATTTAAAGCGATCATAATAATGTTAGAAAAATACCGATGCACGAATAATATTATTCATATTTAAGGCACACGTTTTGATTCAGCCAATAAACGTTACTATCATCGGCAGAGAATTAAATATTTAGCTACTTTTACAAAACTACTAACATCAATATAGTAACCGTATTTCGGACAATATCATCACAAATGCATAATCCCAATTTTGCGTTTGCCTTGCCATAAGGTCCTACAGAAAAGCTAAATGGTTTCCAACACCGTAAAATTCTTACATTCTCTTTCTTTTTTACCAACGGTTTCCAGTATTGCTGAAATATCTAAGAATATTTGAACGGAATACTTGACATTTGAGTATTGAGTATTTTTCATAATGTCATTAACACAAGGAGCATTTAAATTGCATTCGTTCTTGAAAAAACTTGTCCCAACACCCTACTCAATAAATACACAAAGCTTTCACGTTACCAAAAGTAACTTTTACAATCAATTGGTACATAACACATAAAGCAATAAGATACACAATTCTCTCGACATTGGTAATAACTTGGATTCCTTTCCTTGTTTGGCGAATGATTTGACTAATAACTAACTGGAAATCTTTTACATCGAAACATGATTATCAGTTGATTTTTTACACAGGAGTAATTTCTGCTTTAGCCATCTTCGTAACAGCTTGGCATTTAGCACGCATGCACTCGCAAAATATTATTTATTTGTTAAACCAACGATGCCGCCTATTGCCACTGCGCAGTTCCAACTCAAAATCGTCCATTCACAGAGTGTTTTACATAACACATTTTGGAAAATGTACTGTCAACGAGCTCTTTATTTACGGATTATCAATGCCATTTTTTATTCTTACCATTAGTTTTTCTAGTGCATGTTTTGTTGCAACGTATGATCCTTTTCAATTGAAATTTCCTGAAATAAATGCATTTCAGAAGGTTTGTACCGGATTGCTTTATTCTGTTCTAGTCTCATATGCTCATACGACAGTGTTCAGCAATACTTTTGGGAATATCGCTTGTGGAAGGAATGGTATTCTACACTTTAACAATTTATGTATCCATATTCGTCCACCGCAAAATTTAATTTTTTTAGATGTTTAAAGCGAGTTTTCCGAATTTTAACTACCCTCTTTAATTACATTTTTCAATATTTTCTGACAGTTTTGACTTTTGTTGGAATTTTATTGGCTTCGTGCAGAGCCTTTTGAACTTTAAAAATGTGTCAAATTATACCTATTTATTCATACATGTTTGCTCCACCCTGAACAATAATATGCTTTGTTATCGCTATTTTAGTGACTTATATGGCGGATATTCTACATGATAACTCTGTAATTTTTCGAAAAGTTTGAAGCTTATTGTAACAAGTAAAGAGAGCAAAAGAACTTTAAGGAGCTGCCAGCCGTTTGGAATTAGATTTGAAATTTATGGCATTGTAAAATCAAAACTTGGTTTATCTATTGTGATAATATTGTTGTAATTACGGTAAATATGTTACTTTTGGGAGTTTTGTAATATGTAGTAAACCGTATTATCTTTTAACTGAACCAAATTATCATTTTTGTTCCATATTTTATGAAAAATTTGGATTTTGACGAAAATTTTCGATTTTTCCGGCAACCCATAGTGTAGAGAAATTACAGATTATTGTTGCAATTGGTATATTTTAAGTCCTCAAATATTTTTAGTGATGATTTGTAATTTTAAATTGTGGCGGTAAAATTAATTTGACAAAATTTCTTAAAATCCGTAAGTTGTAGATTTGTTTATACAAAAAATCATTTTGCAATTTGACTCTCCAGCTTTCATCCTGTATAAGAACTCAGGTTTTCACAAATTCATAACTAAAGTTTCAAATTCATTCAGATATATTGAATTGAATGTGTCAAGGAAAAATAATCCAATAAGCTTGCGATACATATGAGAGATTCCAAAATTTATCTGTATGAAGGGTGGCCGTCAATTTTAAAATTCAAAATAGTTAGTATGATCTTGTTAAGC
>JAQFXM010002207.1:0-26102 GCA_034693345.1 Entomobrya multifasciata
GCCAATGCCACTTTCACCGCTACCATCATCCATACTGATAACGAGTGAGTAAAGTGCGGTGGGAAAAGTAATGCTCTTCTCTCTCCCTCTCTTGGTTTGGTTTGGTTTTGGTGGAAATGGAATCATTGGTCGATTGCTGTTGTTGATGGAGATGATGACGATGATCATGATGATGAGGATGCGAGAGGAGATGAGGATGATGATGGTAAAAAAGTAAGTGGACTACTTACGCTAAGTGTGTGTACCAGACTACTTATGTAGTCAAGAAGAAAGTTGAGTTTGAGACGAGGAGCACATTATTGAATGTATTTTACAAATAATGATTATGTCTCTATGCCCGTGTGTAAGTGTGTGTCGATTTGTATTTGTATAAGTTGAAGATGAAGATAAGTATATTTACAAGTTGTGTATTTCAAGTATTTGTATAAAATATATGTTTACAAGATGTGTACAATATACAACATAACATATTCTATTAGTAAACTTGTTTTTTATGCAGTTATATAGAAAAAAGGAATGGGATATACAGAAAAACGGGAAACAAGAAAGAGGAAGTAAAAGACAAGATGGGTAGCTAATAGAGAGAAAGGTTGGTGGTAGAAAACAAAAAAAAGTTTTTTTTCTGACTAATATTTTTTGGCTCAATGATATATAAGCGGAATTACTATTTAGTTGAGAAATGTTCACAATGCATAGACACCACACATTATGCTAGATGATAAGATGTAAGTAAAAAGATTGGAGAGAGGAAAGTGAAAGTTGAGAAGAAATAAGAAGAAAGCAAGCTTTTCTCTTTATTTTCCTCTACATTTGGAGAAAATGGATGGAAGAGAAATAAGACAAGACAAGGGAAAACGAAAGACAAAAAATATATATTTCGCAAAAGGAAAAGCAGCAGCTTCGTTCGGTGGAGCAGAAGTGCTTAGCACTTTCCTTTTACAAGTTTTCTCTTGGACTATCTTTACACTTGGGTTAGTGACGGTGACGGTGGTGGTGATGATGATCATGATTCTCCTGATGAGAATGACGATGATCATACTATCACTATTACAGTTATTACCACTACGGCCACTTTCGTCGTTAGTTTTATTTGCCATTATTGTGTTGGTGGCAAAGACAGTGCAGTGCGGTGTACATACACAATGCATTGTTTGTGTAGTATTGTGTGGTGGCTTGGCATGGTGTGGCGTGACATGATATGTTTTTTTCTTTTCTTGTGTTGGAAAAAATAGTGTAGTTTTGGTAGCTTTTGGTTTTGTTTGGCTCTTCTCTGGCTTGTTCTGAGGATATTAGTATTATAGTTTCACAAGATGACACAATAAACGACACACGAGAATGCGACTTTCCCCGTAGCTCCGACAAACTCACCAGCCAAATCACACCATAACCTAAAAACAAAAGCGGAGGAAAGAGAGAAAAGTAGAGTAGTCTCGAAAGGCTAGA
Source organism: Entomobrya multifasciata (assembly GCA_034693345.1). Lineage (NCBI taxonomy): Eukaryota > Metazoa > Arthropoda > Collembola > Entomobryomorpha > Entomobryidae > Entomobrya > Entomobrya multifasciata. The sequence goes on from JAQFXM010002207.1 coordinate 1,444, forward strand.
GAGTGTGATGTGGGTAAGTAAAAATGTCGTTATCTGCTTTGCTCACTGGTGATGATGATGATAATCATCAACATCATCATGATTGTGAGACGGTGACGGTGATAGCTAGTAGTGATTTTGGCTGGTTCTGGTATATATGGTGTATGTGTGGATATAGGGAAGGCAATGGGACAAAGAAAGAAAAAAGTGTAAATAAAAGTAAAGCTTGATGACGACGAGACGATGATGTTATTTGTACATGGATCTTTTGTTGGACAATAAACCGTGTAAACACACACACGACACTTTGCCATGCCATGAGAAAAAAATGGGCCAATTGGTGGGAGAAAAATGGGAAAATGGTATACAGAGTGGAAAGAGAGAGATTACTTTTGGTGGTGTGGTTATCAATACAGTATATCCTCATATTATATTCATAAGCATGTACGGTACACAAAATGAAAAGATAAGATAAGGAGAGAGTAATTGAGCCACATTTATTTTTTGAGAGATATTGGATTGGGGTAATCATGTAAAAAAATGAATGGATCATGAATTTACTAAAAACTGATGGTGATGGTGATGGTGATCAGGCTAACGTTTTGCGGGAGTAGATACCAAACTTAAATAGTGTATGAGTGCACACAAGGAAGTAATAATGATAACAAGAGGAAAGAAGAAAAAATGCTTTGGGAAAGTAGTAAGCGGGAGAAGAAAATAAAGTTTAAAGTTTTTTTCTCTGCCTTGAGAGGTTGACAGAAAGAAGAAAGTTTATGGTTTGGCTTGTCTAAGTATTTTCCCTGGGAAAGTGGAAAAGGGAAAGAAATTTTTAGACATGAGACATTTCATTCCTCTGTGAACAAGGCATATCCACAGAGAAGCTATTTTATTTATACTTTATCCACTCCGTTCCTCCTCCCACACACTCAAACCAAAAGAATGAGCCCATCAAATGTATTATTTCTTTAATCCAAAAAGTCCTCTCCACCTCCTTATTTTTCTTAACATTTTTTTTCTTTCAAGATGCAAAAGAACCAATCTACTTCTTTCAGCTAAACAAAATGACAGTTGAGTTTTTTTTTCTTTTAAAAAAGCTTCTAACTTTGTTGGTCTTGTGTACTAGCATTTCTGTAAAAGCTTTACCAATACCAAAAATAAAATATTGTCATACGTGTCATTTGGGAAGTAAAACTTGGTTCATTTGGAAGCAAACAAGGAAAATTCAAACAGATGATGATGATGGTGATGACGATGGTGTGTGGTAATAATGTTTATGGGATAAAATGTTTACACATGAATGTGATAATATGGCGCTATTGTCATCTTGTTTGTTGTTGCTTTTCTCTCTTGGTGTGCTTCTGGCAGCAGTGCCAGAAAAAGTTGATAGTAAAAAATGGGCGCTTGTTTAACTTCCGCCTCTTGGCTTTCTATCATCATCAACAGAGCAATACACAACACAGCATCCTCTCTGCAAAGTGCGAAGTGAAGTTAAGAGAAAAAAGTTATATTGAATCCTTTACCCCACCAACCAAATGCAAACCACCATCACACCGTCCCTCAAGTTTGAAGTTAAGCAGAGCAACTAAACGTGTGAAAGTTTAAAAAATGATATAAATAATAATAAATGGAATTTTCGAATGGTTTTGGAATGAACAAGCTCTAAAGAAGATGATGATGATAATGATGACGGTGGTGGTGGTGGTGTGGTGTTTGGTGATCATGCATGATCATCAAGAAAGAAAAGTGTTTTAGCCATGTTGGTATTCTCAGCACATATTTATAATGAATGTGTTTACAGTTTAGATACACATGGTTGGACAGACATAATAACAAATGATGATCGCTCCCACCACCACCACCTAAAAAACCGTGATCATCATGAGCAAGTTTATCGACTCGTTTAGAAGTAGTTTTATTTTGTAAAAGTTTTGCTCCTTGTGTTTTTCAGTAATGGGTGTAGTGTGGCAGTAGATGAATGGAAGATGAGTTGTTGTTCCTGTTATTCAGATTTAGTTGAAAAAGGTGAAAATAACAAGTTGTTATTCATGAGGCGGCAGGCACTACTCGTCTCGTCACAAAAAGTGTGACTTGTGTAGAGAATATACAAGAAGAGAAAAAGTGAAAACAGGTAACTTTTTTGATGGAGAAGAAAACTGGAGATGCATACAAGTTGATTTAAATCTATAGGTTTTCTGCCTCACTTGCTCCTCCACTTGTTTGAGACAGATGTGTATTGTATCAAATAAAAACTTAAAAACCAATAATAATGAATAACAAAAGGAAAGTTTTCTGTTTTAGAATTTCCCATACCACACACTACACACCTGAGAGAAAATATTGTTTGTTTTGTCTGAAGAAGTGGAATATTTGTTGTATAAGTATGTATACTTGTTATGGCAAAATATGATATGAAATGGTTACAAATGAGATGAAGAAAACATTGTTTGTTTCTACTTATCTAAAACATCTTCTTGAACAACTTATTTTCTTTTGTTGGACTTCACAAACTAGATGCTTAAGACAAGCCACTGTGTCAGTTTTTGTTTATTATTTTGTGTATAAAATAAATAAAATGAGTTAGTTTCTTTCAAGAAGTGTGTGTGATGTGAATGTTTCTATGTTTTTATCGGTGTGTCTTGTCTGCTTCTTCCTATATTTATTTTCTTTAGAGAAGATAGCTATCGCTTATGTCTTGTGTAGGATTTTCGTTTTACTTTCTTTTTCTTTATTTTATCATTCAGTAGAGAAATATATGTTGGAATCCACTTTCCCTTTTTCAAGCAACCAAGTTAAATAAACTTTTCTCTAGGTAAGTTCCCTCTCTCTCTCTCTTCGTCCACATCACTTTATTTTCTCTTTTTCCCTCCACATCTCTCAAAGGAAAGGAACATCTGCTTCTTTCACTATTTATACTTATTATGTGTTGTGCATACCTCCTCAACCATCCAAATCCATCTTTTTTGTTACCTGTTAGGCATAAGTTCACCTACATATTTCAAATTTTCATTTTATTCTACATCATATTATTATTTTGTTTTCAACATTTTATCTGATAAGACCCCTCCTCATACATTTAAGTACATATTATCATCTTGTTCACTACCACAAAATAACCCTACTTTTCTCTTTATTTTTCCAAATGCCTTTTTAACAATAAAAATATTTTCTCTCTCGTCTTTTTCAGCCTTTTATTCTGAACTTCATATTATGTATCTCATTGCCCTATCACCACAACATACATAATAATTCTCATCAGTGTATCATACAAAACAGTGTATCCGTTTCTCATAGTACATTCCAGCACACAAAATTTCATATGAATATTGTTGCAAAATAAATGTAGGGAAAATTTTCTACCTTGTATCTTCTCCAAAAACATAAGTACAAAAACCAAAAACCAGACAAAAGTTTTCCGTTTTTGTACATACACACGTTATACTTTCACTTGAAAAGAACAAAACATAATATTACACACAGACATATGTATAGACAGAGTCAAACAACTCAGCAAATGAATACTAAATTTTCTCTCTATTTTTTTTCAGAGCAAACTCAGCTACTTTTTTTCTCCCTTGCCACTTTCCCTTTCTATTTCTCTGCATTATTTGCAACAACTGCTTAGTTGGCTTTGGCTTGACTCACATTATCATCATCACTATCATCCCTCTCACCATCATTCTCATTTCATATATGCTTCACTCAGCTATTTTTTTCTTGATATTTTCATGATACGATATGATATTATGTTATTATTTTTATTGCATACGAGATGGGATGATGGCCTGACTTGGTCTTGGTCTGGCAAGACATGATACAAAAGTTATTAGATAGGTAGTTGCAGTAGTTCAATGAAATATATTATCATGATGATCAAACAAAATAGTACTTTTCTCTTTCACTTTTCTCATATATTTCACAAAACGAAATGATATTATCGTCATCACGATCATCATCATCACCAACATCTTCCTCTTGGTCTGGTCGTCAACTTGTTTCTTCAGAGAAAATAGTTTCTGAAGAAGAAAAAATCGAGTATTTTTTGTGTGTCCGCCACCCTCGTTAGTAAAATGTGCTTACATTTTATGGTTGTTGGAAAGGTTTTGGTGGGACCGGGAATGGGACAGGACAGTGAAAAGGGAAAATGAAAATACATTTAAGTGAATGAATGAATCAAGCCATTTCTATATCCCATCCCATCCACCATACACATACACACATTTACAAGCCATTATTCATTACACACTTTATTGGGCAAGAAACATGTTTATCTCACTTGTTAAATGTTTTAGAGAGCTTTTTTAGGGGGAAAAGTGTTCAGTCTTCTTGGCAAAGAAAAAAAATACATAAGTATTTTCACTTGGATAAGTAATTGCCATATTGCATAAATGTCCACTATTCATGCAATCGTCGTGACACTAAAAAACGAAGGAAAATCACACACGATTTGACTGGTAATTCACGAGGCGAAGAAGGGGACACACGAGGAAATAGAAATAAAAAGCGGATGTGAATAACGGAAAAAGCGAGAAGATGCATTTAACAGAAGAGGGTTTTCGCAGAGAAGCGTATCCATTTGGGAAAGGAATAAAAAGAATAGGCATGCATGATGGGACATGGAAAATAAAATGGTAGGAAAAAAAGCGTGAAAGCTTTGGTTTGGTATTGCTCTGTTTTGGCTGGTAATAGGAGAGAAAGTGTGTGTATCATCCCATTACATAAAATAAATTAAGATGGAAAGCACTTTGTTTCCCTTTTTGACTTTCACACAGAAAAATAAAAGCCAAAAAAGCGGCCGTGTGGTGATGGTGGCACGAGATTATTATGGCTTTGGTATGATTTTTTCTCTTTCCTGTAGCGCAGCAAAATAAGCGACAGGAAAAATAAAGAGAGGAAATCCATGGAAAATGGTGGTGGAGATGAGGATGACGATAATGAGGAAGATTTTAATACTTAAATAGTCGCAGAAAAATAAAAGCCGAGTAAAATGCGACGTTGATGAAATGATTAAATGGAATATGATCTTTTACTGGTTGGTTGACGTGCGTAGTTTTGGAGTGTAGTCAGCATGAAAATCCATACCTCTCTCTGTCTCATCTCAACCTGCTCATTTTGTTGTTTTCGATTGAATTACAAATAAAAAAATCTTTTCCCTTTGACGCTTAATTTTTACTGTGGTTTGTGTCAGTTGAGTGTAGTTGATGGAATGGATTTTAGCATTGATGGATGAATAGTGGTTTTGATCTCTTTTGTTAATGGATTCAGTGTACATCTGTGTATGCTTTTGTATTTCTATTTTATGGAGAGTGTTTCTGTTCTGTGTACAATATACCACACACCACACAATATGTGAAAATGAACAAGCAATGAAAGAAATGTGAATGCCCAAACGAACGAACAAGAACAAACGCACATTTTCATATCCAACATTGTTTGGAATTTTTAATGGGAGCATAAAATAAAGCTAACGTGATGATTATTATGATGGTGATGATGAGTAGTATTGCGTTCTAAGCTTTATATGTACATTATTTACTTTATGAGTTAGTATTATTGTCTCCCTCCAGTTTTTTATGCTTTATGAACACTATATCAAAAAAGGTATATAGCAAAAAAACAGCAGTAAAATGACGAGCAGTTATTATTAAAGTGGTTTATTATACCGTGAAATTGGTAGACACATGAGAAAGCGAAAAAATGATTATTATGTGTACACAGTGTGGAATATCATATCAACCAGATAGAGCAGAGGACTAGAAGTGTTTCATTACTTTTCTGTGCAGAAAAAAAATAATGAAGGTTTTGCTTGACTGCTTCTGATTTTCTCCGTTTTGTTATTATATTTGTCTCCAAGCTTGAGTAAAGTTGTTGGAGATAGTGACGCGACAATGGGATGGTGATGCTGATGATGATCATGGTTGAATGGCTGTTTTTTTAAACAGTAATTTGTTCAAATAGCAACAGCTACTCAAGTAAACCTGTTTATGGTCCTTTTATACTGGTATAAATGGTAGTAAAAAGGGAATAAATTTAGAGAAAAAGAAAGAAAAGTGGGGAGGTTTTATACACATGTAAGTATATCTGTTTATTATGTATGTATGTTAGAGAAAACTGAGGAAAAAGGTTGTAAAAACTGTAAAATGTAAGAGTTGCGTTGAGTGGAAGAATTCTTTTTCTTTGTATTATTTTTGTGTGTAGAAATGTTAGAGAGAGAAATGTTGGGCCGGGGCCGGGTATTATGCATTGCAGCAATAATCATAATAATGATGATGGAGAGAGAGAGAGTAGAATAGTTTTGCATTTTATCTAGAATGTTGGTTTGGTTTGGTCTTGGCAGTGAAGGTTGGTAGTGGTAAGGTGACGGCCTTTTGGAATCCCTTATGACAGTAGTGAACGCAGTAGTAGCAATCACCGTCGTCGTTGTCCTGGTCGTGATCATCATCATTTTCTGCCTTTGCTTCACCAAACACACTTGCATACTTCCGTACAATTACAACACAGGGAAAAATTGCGTAGGTTTCGGCTCAGTCTCAGACTCTGAGTCTTTTTCAGTGTTCCCATTTTTTTCTCTGGTGTTGGGCTGGTATAATAATGCTAGACTGCAATGTGTAATGTTTTCCCTTTTTAGTAGTTTTTTTTTTGGCTATATATACAAAACTAAGGCCGTATTAATAATAAAAGCAAATGATGGTGATAATAATAATGTAGCGCTATGTGGCATGGCGTTGAGTGGATAGTGGAAGTGGAGGAGGAGAAAAGGCTGCAGTGTGAATACATGACAGTGTGGGACGGAAAGAGGGAGAAAAAAATGAAATAATATTTTCTACTTGGCTTTCTCCCATTCTCTCTGGCCACAAAAAATATTTTTACCACTATAAAAATTTCTTTTTACAGTTGGAGAAAATTACTTTGTGTGTGTACATCTTTTTTGGCTTCATTTTTGGTTATTACTGTAAAAAAAACCACTGCAATGGGATGTGTATCCAATCTGTTTTTTTGGAAAGGTCTCACCTGTGGTGAATATTTTTTTGCTATAAAATCTAGCTTGTAAAGTTAATAGTAAAATTTGAAATCTTCCAACTTTTCCACATGTCCCATTTTCTCTTTTCATGAAATGATGACTGTGTGTGAGGTTGGAGAGAGACCTCTGCCCTATTATTATTATCCTCATCATCATCTCACCACAGTCACAGCGAGAAATGAAAACATCCAATCCACCTCACATCCGGATCCTCCTCCTGCTCCTCTGCTTCTTTTTTCTACACAATGCCCAATTCATTCACTCTTTCAATCCATTCAACAGCCGCCGCATGGGCCACACATCCAAAATCCACATAGTCACGACAAGACAGCACACAGCTTCAAACAAACCACGCACACAATAACAGTTTGTAAAAAAACGAAAGAAAAAAAAGCCGTGCATGCACAACAATGCATACACACCACACACCGCCATTACTATTCAACGATAAAAAGAGAAAGTAGAAAAATAAAGAGTTTTTCTTTCTTTTCGCCGTCATGCAGTGTGTTTCTGTGCCATACCATGGCATGCCATTTGTCGGAGAGAATTCTTATAGAATAATAGAAAGTGAAAAAAGGTATAAAGAATAAAAAGACAAGCTGACTACATACTGACTAAAGTGTACATACTACTTTTTTCTGCTTTCTTTCTGTTGTGTACCATTTGTACTTGTTCCTCTGTTATCCGGTTCTTTCCCTGTCTGTCTGCTATTATGTTATGGCATGGCAGGATTGAAAAAAAGAGAAAGAATGTAATATATGCAGGTTGCATACAACTCTTGACTACTTGGTTTGCTTGTGAATTGGGATATAACATATAACATACCTACTTTACTTACAAACTTGTTTCTTTATGTGGGACAAAGACACACAAGAGAGGAAGGGAAAAGGTTGTGAGATGAGAAGAGAAGGAATGAAAAAAGACTCAAATTCCGAAAAGTACTCCACAGGGCCCATACCACCACCACCACCACCACTGTTAGAGTTAGTGTTGGAGTCAGAGCACCTAAATGCGGGTATTATCCGATAAGAAGGCTGAATACATAGTGAAGGCAATAGAATAAAAGAAAAGCAGCAAAGCGAACGAGTATTTTTGAGCTGAGTGAGTGAGCAGCCTATCCATATCATCTCTCTTCTGAGATTCAGCCAAAAAGCAAACCAAACCTAACCACCTTCTACCACTTTTACTACTACTTTCACTCTCCCTTTGCCTTCATATTCTTATTATGATATTCACAGTCACTCAAAGTAAACTAGTACATTGCATACACTTGTTTCTCTTGAACGAATGTATTTGTATTTGTAATAAAAACGGAGAACTAAAAACCAAGGCATGCCGGCAATGACGTCGTCGGGTAATACAATCTCTTTATGGTATGGTCTGCCTTGGCAGGAAGAAAAGTGGAGAGATTTTTTTAAAGAAAAAAAAGCATTTTAAATGGAAAAATACAAGTAATATGAAGAAAATCCCTAAATTTTCAGCACGTTCTTATATGCATGTGTGTACTTAATGTTATGAGGATGATATGTATGTGCTTTGTTTATATTCCCATTCCCATATGATATTATGTCATATCATTCAACAAGATAGACTTCATTCTCTTTTTTTTCCTCCTCGCTCCGCCGGCCTTTTGGGTAATGAAATGGGCAACAACTGAACAGAAGAAAAAAACTAGCAGTTACACAACTACTGTGGCAAAATGCAATGCCATGACATGTATGGCTAAAAAGAGAAAAGGGTATCGAATAAAGTGGCTGCTCTACTTTCCCCGCCTCCAGCACTTTTTTCTTGAACCTTTTTTCCTCTCTTCTCATCCTTTTCCCGCTTTTCCTTTAAAAATACAGAGTATAAGTCCATTCACTTGTTTCTCTTGATACTTTACTACTTACCATAATATATGTGTACACATCTTATACAGAATATAAACGATAATGATACTTCGTTCTGTGTTTTTTGGTGTTTGGTATCCTCTTTCACTTTTCTCCGCCTTTTGCGCTCTACTCTGCAAAATCCTAAATCATTTTCTAGTGTGTGGTCTTTATGCACTGGCCTGGCCTAGTCGAGTCTTGTTGATGTGTGTGAAATTACAGCAAACGGTGAAAAACATTTAGAAAAAAATAGAGAAACGATGATGGTGTGTGCGGTGTGATGTGTCTTGTTGGAAAAAGATGGAAAAGAAGAAGTGCAAAAAGCCGTCATACAAGTAAATGGAAACTCTTTTGCTCTTTCACTCTTTGCTGCCCGTCTGTCTGTGTAATATGTTGGCTTGTTTAAGAGTGAATGAATGCTCTCTTCTATAATTTCTATAAGATGCTTGCACGTTATCTCGTTCTTGTCTAAAAAGTCTGAAAGTGTTTAACTTTGAAAAGTTGTTAAGCCTATCGGTATGTAAGAGAGAAACAGTAAAAGTAAAGTAAACTAAGATGGTTTGGGAGATGAGATGATGATGATGAGCCATATACCAGTCAAATAACGTGTATCAAGACTAAGTTTTCTAAGGTACGGGCATGGACAGGACACACACATACGCGCATTCTTTAACTTTATTCTACTCAACTGGGTAAACAAATGTAATATATGAGAGTAGAGAAGAGAAAGTAGTGGGAGGGAAAATAAAGAGAGCAGCTGAGCTGAAAGGAAAAAATTAGAAGGTGGAATTATTTTTACTCAAGAACGCGTGCATGTGATGATGATCATCATGATGGAAATGACGACAAGCGTCTCTGGTCTGGCATGCTACCATCACCATCACCACCACAAACTTTCCCAATGAAATGACAATACATACTCATAAGAGAAAAGCGAGGGAGGAAGAAACAAGTAAGGAAGAACGACAGATATGTAAGTACACACGACTCACTGAAAATTAAGCTGACAGCAGGAGAAAACGAGCAACACGAATAATTATTCCGGTACGATATCCTTTCTTTTAAAAAGAGAAACTTTTCAGCTTTTTACACACAGCAAACATGCAAGACATATGTGTATATATGTACAATGGACCATGTACCTAAAAATATTACAACCTATTTACTTAACCACCATACATATTAACCACACACGATATGTTCACAATACGAGATACGACATTATCATGATAAGCTTGGTAAATACAGTGAAAAGTAGAACTAGAACGTTTTTTTGCAAAAGCAGTAAAGTAAGCATAAGATCATGCAATGCAGCAGCCAAAACTTGTCCTTTCGTTCAAAAAAAACTTGAAGCCTTTAGCTTGTAAGCTTAACCCGGCACGTTCATGTTCACTCACAAAATATTCATTCATGTGATGTGACTGTGTGTGTGTTTGTACTAACATACATTAAAAAAACATGATCATCACGATGATGCTTTCTCTCCTTTTACCACATTACCATTATTACCACCACCACTACTGATCTTTTTAAGCCCTTTCCTGGAAAATATTTATATGCATGTCTTCATCATAACAATATTTTCTCTGAAAGTATTTGAGGATGAGCATCATGCATGCCATGCGATGCCACCATTTTACACTATACTCTCACTATCATGCTATTACTCCCATTACGTATGCATGGGCACATGTGCCAACCCAAAATGTGAGAAGAGGACAGTTTTTCAAGCGACAGCAGAAGTGGTCACTGCCATTTTATCAAAAACCTTTTTTGTATACATTTCCATTCCACTGAAAATGATGCTTGGCTGCTCTTTTTTTGTATGTATTGTTGTTACACAAGTTTGGACAGAGGCATGAATGTGTTTTCAAGATAATTTTTTGAACAGCATGATGGCCCAAGTTGAAGATTACAAGAATAGGCAACTCATCTCTCTCCTCAAACCAGACTGGTTGGTTGGTACATTTATATATTTTTGTCTGTGTGCCACTTTGATATACATTTTTTACTTGTTTTACTTTTTCTTGGAACAAGCCGGATGTGGATCACACCAAAAATATGTGTATGCAAGTAGACTTTTGTTGTGTGGTGGTAGTGGTGGTGGGTCTGAGTCTGGGTCCTTTAGTCGTCGTCGTTCATGAGAAAGATGAACATTCATTTCATTTCATATGATATTTTTTTCTCTGGCTTGGTTGTTGGCTGGCAGCGGATCTATCCCGCAGAGTTTTCAACCACTATTGCCATACCACAAAAACTGAACCAAACCAAACCACCACTGCTTTTACCGTCAACCGTTACCACACAAACAAGATAGAAAAAGACGAAGAGCGAAAAGTATCTAGAATCATGAGAGTAAAAAGACAGACTTAACTTGTGTAAAAGTATTTTTTTGGTAAAAAGAGTTAAAGTTGAGGGGGAAAAAACTTGGATGATGATTATGGGAAAAAATGTCATGAAAATCTGCGTGTGTGAATGTCTCCTCGCATCGTCTCGTCTGCAAAAGTCTGCATAACATGAGCTTTTCTTTTATATTTATGAACAGAACAACTTGGTTTGAACTCTACAAGAAAAAAATCCTTTTCATATTTAAAGATGTAGTGAGTAAACTCATTCAAGTATACATCACAAGCCAAGAAAAAAAGTACAAAGAAATATTTATTAGTAGACTACATTTTTTTGGATGCTTTTGATGCTGGTTGGTTGACTGGTTTGGTAGTTTGCTGGCTCTGTACTCTGACTCTGTGCGACAGAACATTTTTGGTGACTTTTTTTTAGAAAGTTTTTGAAAAACCTTTTAAAAATATATGTGCACATTATAATATATGGTTTGGCTTGGCAAAAAGGAGAAAATAGAGTGAGTACCTTTTTATGTGTGAATGGCTTTGCTTTTTGGGTATTTTTTTTACAAGAAAAGTGTAGTAAAGAGTATAATGCGAAATGTGAAAAAAGTGGAAAGCAACTGGCAGAGAGAGAGAAGGAGGAAAAAAATGGGGAAATGAAATATGCATTAAATGTGTAGGAGAAGGATGGGATGATGATGAAGAAGAAGAAGCAGAAAAAAAAGATGGGACTGAGACTACTCTGTTGCTTTGCTATTGGCTTTAAAAAAAGAAAGTATGGTATGGTATTTTGTATAGTAAGGGGAAAATATGTGAATGGATGGATAGATGATGGGAATGTATTCATGAGAGAAAGTTTTACAACTTTTTACTCTTTTCAGAAAAAGTTGCTCTCTTGAAAGCTTTATAGACACTAATTTGGGATACATACGTCAAAACACCAACCAGACTAGACTCAGACTAAAATATAAGAAAAAAAATGGTTTTTTACTTCTTGTGCTTCTTTTTTTGTTGTCGTTTTCCACTTTTCTCTGTCGTTTTCATTCACTAAGGTATATAATAATATGAAATGGATGGTTGCTTGTTGGGAGAAAAAAAGGACATTCATTCGTGGAATAAGTCCAAAAAAAGTGAAGAAAGGAAAGAATAAAGGTATTATAGGGGACATCATCAGAAGAGAAGAAGGAGAAAAAAATACTTGCATTTTTTTACTCTGTCTCTCTCTCATGATTCATTGTACACAATGGTGCATTTATACAGAGGGAAAATGGATGGAATTGGAAAGGGGAAAAAGTGGAGGTGGAATTTATAAGCTTGTTTAGAAAGAAAAAAGTACACCAAGAAAAGAACAAGGTAAAGTCTGTGAACATAACATGGTCGAAAAAATTGGAATTTTTTTTCCATTTAAGCTATGCCAATGCCACAAAAAATACTTTTACATTTTAACACGTTTCAAGTAAACTTTATTTGATATGGGAGATGCAATTGTTGCTCTGATCTGAGCCGATCTGATCTGTGTGCGGTTTTATCCTTTAAAATCCCTAAATTAAAAATCCTCATTTCCCCAAAACAAATTAGCGGATTACTATTAAGCTCACCTCACCACCACCACCACCGCACTTTAAATGCACTCTATTTTGGAGTGCTCTCTACAGTCCACATGGCAGATTGATTGAAGCAATGGAATTTTGGCTGCAGTTTTTACATGGTTGACTGACTGGAACTTCTGTAAAACTCGTAAAAAAATGCTTTAGGTATAAAAAAGCTTAATAAGCATTTCTCTTTTTTATTTAGCGGCATTCCTACAGTAAACATTGCACAGCTATTACAATTGGATTCGTCATCGTCATCGCCATCATCAGTCTTTTGTGCTGCATATGTATGTATGTGTAGCTCGTTACATAATTTCATGGCTCACTCACATTCCCCATAAAAAAATCTCTCCACGACCGCTTCCACCTTTTCCATCCACCACATCCTTCCATCATATCACAGGAACAACAAAGCGTTTTTTTATACTTCCTTTTTTAAGAATTATTGTTACTTTTTTACAACAGGACAAAAAGAGTTTTGAAGGTATAAAAGCTTATAAAAAAGGCAATAACAGAAATTGTACATCATTGTTATTGCACACTCTACTTCACTTTATTTTTCAACCTTTTTTCCGCTCAAACTCATTCAACTCAGTTCAGTTGAATCAGCTCAACCTGCCTTTTCTCCTGTCATATCATCAACATCAACAAGATGAAAAAGTATTAAACTAAAAACTACTACGACTGTACTTCACTCCATAATACTTTTTTTTTACTAACTGAACTTTCACTCTTACTATTATACTGACTCAGCCCTGCTAGTTTGATGGTGTAGGTGGAAAAAAGATGGCTTTGGCTGAATAACTTGAACAAAATATAAAACAAATTATTTTATAATAAGAGTAATAGCATTTAACGTGAAACCTTCTACTTTTTAATATGAACAAAATCGTTTTTCTCTCTCGAAAAAAAAGATCATTCTAAAAAGGCAAACGTGAAATAGTACATTAGCTTTGTTACGTAAGAGAAAATGGACGTTGGGAAAGGGACATGGGACATGGACAACAAAACAACAAAACTGTCTAACCATGACTCATTTACTGTCCAACTTTTTATGTTTAATTAAATTACTTCAATTTATCAGCTCTACACAAAACACACAGAAGCACACAACACAATACAAAGAAGAAAAAGTAAAGTGGAGATGACGAGAGGATAATACATATAGTTTTTGCTTGTAACTTTTTCCTTCCGTTTTTCTGGCTATGGTCTCTAGTCCAAGTCCAGAAAGAGTCAAGTGGGTGGTGGCGGTAGACTCCCAATCTCCAGAGAGGACGACGACGGACGATGGAGAAATCATCAGCAAATTAGCTTTTGTAGCAGCTGTACTTAAACCTTGTCTTGTAGTTTTTTGGTGTATGGATGATGGGGATCTCTCTACTGATCTTTTCGTGCCTTTTCTTTTTTGCTTCCCTTTCATCAAAGTGAAATGCCATAATTTGTAAAATTACCTACCGCCATGCTTCTTTAAGCTGTTATTATTATGTTTTTTTGAAAGTTTCACAAAATGATTATGACTTTGGTGTAATGTGAATGTGACTGTGAGTGACAGGGAAACAGATGGTGAAAGTGGTGGGGGGAGGGATAAAATGACGTAAAACATGAGTTTTAAGTGAAGGGACAAACGTGGAGTTATTAAATTTAATAAATTTTAATGAAATGATAGTCGAAAATTCAATTTATGTCATGTTTATTATTTTGTTACTTTAAATTTTGCATGTAAAGCTGAAGTAAAATGGATGTGAAGGACAAAAACGTAAACTGTACGAAAAAACAGGAAAGATGCAAAACATCTGGTTTTAAATTTTCCCACTTGTTCATTCTTTGCCGCCTTTTCTTCTTATTTCGAATATTGTGTTTTACCATCACCAGCCAACAAACAACCTTCCTCGAAGACTTTTCATCGCTGTTCCATCTCATAAAAAAGTTTCAAGGAACAATTCTCATTATTAGTAAACTTGACATACATGCATACATGTAATATAATGAATACATAATATACATCTTATAAGTGTATATTTTCAAGTATCACAAAATATTTTGATTAATTACACAAATGGTGCAGCATATTCATTATTTGTCACAACTTATGAACAGCCCCATCATGATATCCGTTTATGCTCTCACTTTTCACTTGTTAGGAAAAAGCTGCCAGTTGCTGAAAAATGAACAAAAGATTTGTGTTTCTCTTTCTTTCTTACCCGCCACCATACACTATACACATTTTTACTGCTTTTACAACAGCGCTCCTTCTTGCTCTCAAAGAGAAAAATCTCAAGTCGAGGTACAAACTTTGTTTTTGCATTGCAATATGAGTACAAGGTGATAATTCAACGTTCGCGGGCATTCAGTCGTAAAATATCAAATAAACGTTGTAGCTTCTGACAAATTTGAATTACGGAAAAAATAGATTATACAAATTCTTTTAATTTAAATTGTAGTTAATTTTCAGAGAGTCTGCTCGTATTAGTAAATCTTTCTGAATACACCGACTGGAGGGACTGGGAAACGATCTAGGTATAATTCAAATTAGTGCAGGTCCAAGATTTAAAGTAAAGACTACCAAGTACCTCAAAACCAAATGTAAAATATAATTTACTAAACCATTTAAATAAATTAATCTACTTCGTAATTTTGTTTATTCTTCAATTTTAAATTTTACATCACCTCCTCATTCCAAATTGCAATGTATTTTCCTTATCTTTTTTTATCTTCAACTTTTCCCCGGCAAGAAATTCTTCTTCTCCAAGTCAAGTCATCTCATAGTAATTTCCTATTTTATTCGTTCACTTGTTCCCTTCCTCGTTCAGCTCAAGAAACAAAAACGAATCAAATGAATGGGTGTTTTCCACTTTTTTGTACCAGTTTTCTCCTTCAAAACTGTGGAGAGTGAAAACTAACAAGTTTATAGAGAAAAAAGTTTTAAAAGTCATATCGCTTCTCCTTTTAACTTTCTATACCTTCCCACCCCCAACTACTACCACCACCACTTGTATGTATTATTTTTTTCTTGTAAAAAAGTAAAGTATCTATCCCCACCTCCACCCACCACCCACCACCACCTTGTCCTCTCTTGTTCATGTTTCTTTGTTACTGTCTTGACTCCATGTTGTATCTAGTCCCTTTAATCCTTTTTTGTGTTTAACTTTTCTCTCTATTTGGTATGTCCTCTATCGTCTGCCTGCTTCTCTCTCTTTCTTTTTTTATTTCCACACTATTTTGTTAAGAAAAGACTGGAAAAAAAACGAAGGAAAGTGAGCCAACATGTAATCTGAATACAAATAGACCGTGACCTTTTGTATTGTGTATTTTTTTTCAACATCGTTTGACTTTTTTTCAGGGATGCTGGATGCTGTGTACGTGCCTTGTGTTGTTTTTCTTTTCTTCATCTCAGTTTTTTTCCTTCTGTGTCCCACAGACTTTCACTGTGGACTGTGGAGACTGTGTGAAGTGGAATGGCAGAGCAAGAGTGAAAAGAGCTATATATTTTATAGTATAATTGCATATATTTTATGTTTGTCGCTTTCTCTCATAAAGACTCCAAGGCATTTTTTTTTTGTCAGTGGTGTTGTGTCATAGTCTCTCTAGAATGTCGTGTTGTAAAAGATGTTTTTATTACGTATAAAGTGTTATAGCCTAAAACTACCACCTAAAAAAATATATAGCCTTTTTTTGTTGATTTAATAGCCATCAAAATGGTATCAAATGATAAGTTAATTTCTTTCTCTCTATTTTTGTTCTTGTGAAAGAGTGAAAATAACAAAAAAGAATGAAAGAAACGCAACGCGAAAAAAAAGCTGGAAGCGGTTCGTTCGATGCGGTGGAGAAAGGCTTTCCAGAGATTAAATCGGGAAAAAAGAGAAAAGCGAAAAAAAGTTTATTGCTGCCCAACTGCCCATTTTATTATTTTTTTTGTATAAGGGAAAAAAGGAGAGCATCAAATAAATCCATGTTTCACCATTCTCCTCCACTAAAAATAAATACATTGTAGCCTGTTGTATTTGAAAGAAAGAATGAAAAAAGTAAGTTATGTGATGTGTGTTGCAATAAGCTATTTATTTTTTTCTAGGTAAAGCTGTGTTGGAGTTACATAAATGGAAAAAAGGTGAACGAAAAAAAAATAGATACAGGCATAAGATGAAAGGTAAAATGTAACTAAAGCAGAGAATGGAGGATATAAAGTGATGAATTATGATGGGCGCTGATGGTGCTAAATAATGACAAAAGTTGATAGATCATGGATCATCATCATCGTCACCGCCACCGCCAGAAATTTAGGTGTCTGCTGAACCAAACCAAACCAAGTATACTGCCACTGCCACGGGTAAGGAAAAAAATTCGTTTCATTGGTTCATGTTCATGTGTAGGTTATAGCAATCTGTCTTGCTTGTATACTGACAAAATACGTAAGTGTAATAAAAAAAGTGTGAAGGTGGAGATTTAAACGGTGAAAGTGAAGGGAGCACAAGCACAGGTTATTAATATATTACGACACGACATATGTGTCCATTCTTAATGTGTTAAAAGTTATGTATGGTATGTTATGTATAGTGCTGTTGCCGTGCCTTATGGACTGTTTTTTTTTTTTTGGAAGATAGTGGAGGAGGAGGAGAGGGAGGTGGTGGTGGTGGTGTGTGCGTGCAATGCATATGACCCCCGACCTTATTTTTTTATCTGGACAAAGTAGTCTATGTAGTAGTCACACTAAACAGCAAAAAGCAGAAAAAAAATCCATTTATCCGGACGTGAAGACAAGACGCGACAAACAACCAAGCAGTGTGTGTGTTGAAATGTACATAAAGTGTAAATAGGAATATAAAAAACGTATAGACATTTATTTTTGTAACTTGTGTCTGTGTTTGGATGCTTCTGGCTAACATACATGTTAAAAATAGGTTTCATAGTAAACACCATCGCCGTTACATCAACCAAATATCTAGTCAGCCAATAAAAGTATTACAATCTTTTTCTTGGGAAACCCAAAGAAAAAAAAGCTTTTCTCCTCCAAACTCCTTCTCATTCTTTTACTCTTTAACAAGGCAGTACACTGCACTGGCTAGGATCTTTGGATGAAATGGTTGTTCTTCTTCGACTTTTCGTTCCTGTTCCTATTATTTGTTTGGCACTGACTACTGACTTGACTTGACTAGCTAAGTTGACTGAGTGAGAGTTTTGGTAGCGGTGATGATGATGGTGATGCTGGCGGTGTGGTGGCCGCTTGCTTGCTTGCGAAGCCCCGGATGCTACTTAGTTTATACTTTACTCACTTTCTCCAGCCATCATGTAACTATGTGTGTACAAACACACATCTCTCTACTTTTTCCATCTAAATTCTTTCTTCTGTTTTTTTCTCCCATCTCCATCTCACATCACGTCCTTTTTTATTTTCACATGAAATGATGATCATGATCATTCCTTTACTTTTTTACCAAAAAAATACATCTATCTATCTATATCCCACTCGCTCTCTCCCTACTTGGTTTACTCTGCACATTTCTTATTCCTTTTCTTCTTATGTCAGCACCTGACTTTTGCTGGTCTTTTTTTTCTCTGGTAAGCTGATGATGACGCTGAGTTGAGACACTTAACTCTTTGACTTGTTTTTCACTACTTTAACAACAGTATTATATGATGGGGTTGCCTTTTCAGCTCTGCTCTTCTTAAACCTTTTTTTGACTCGACATAATGCCAAATAGCATCACACCACCACCACCACCTCCCACCACACCACATACACTATTCATTCCTTTTATACTTTTACTTGCATTTTCTCTATCTTCTTGTCTGTCTACCTCTCTCCCTCTTCTTTTTTTGTATCATCACACTTGAGTTCGCTTGGTCAGCCAACCAAGTAGGCATTTATTCTTCCCTTTCCCTCTTTCTCTACTGATCTGTCTTTTCCTCTCTTCTCTCCTGTAATAGTGTTCATGTACCATGCATACATGCTACAACTTTCACCTATCTTTCTCTTTTTTTTGTGCAGGTAAGTTTTTTCTTCTTCGTTTGCGAACAGAAGACATTCGAACAACTCTCGACAAAACAAGCAGAGAATGAAAGATGGCCAGAGATTTTTTTTGTTCGTTAAGACTTTTTTTACGCACACCTGACTACCAAAAAGAGCGCACACACCAAAAAAGTAATAGAAGATATATATTTGGATGTGTTCCTCTTAACCCCATACTCAGCTCAAGACTCAGACACGACAACGACAACAGTGCCACTTCCTGTCGTCGTTACTTCTCTGGTGTTTTCCAGATAGCATCTTAAAAAAAGACAAGCATCATTGCCACTTGCCAACTGTCACCTTTATCAAAACTTACACCAAAATCATTATTGATATTACTTTTTATTAAATCTAAAAGTCAATTTTTTTGAGAGAAAAAAAGAAGAAGTAGACAGACATTTCCCATACATAAATTCATCCATATGTATCCGGCTCATAAAATATTCCTTTTTTTCTTTCCAAAATCAGATCAGACCACCACCGACCGAACTTTACCGAAACAATCAAGCTAGCAAATTCTCTATCAATATCATCGTCACGTTCTTCAAACTTGATGATCATATCATCAAAAGGATAAACATGATCATCATATCAGTGTGTGGTGGCAGGCAAGGCGGTGTGGTATCTTTTTATCATATCACTCAACTCATATCAAAAGAATTTTATGCTGTGATGAACTATGAAAGCCTTTTTTGTATAATATATTATATCACAAGTTGAGAGAGTTGAGTTTGAGTATCAAAAGGAAAATACTTTTGAACCATTTTCTTTTGCCCTTTTTCCCCGATGATTTTGTTTGTGTAGGAAAGTTAATCAAAAAATAGAGTAAGTTGACTTTGACTCAGACTATTGGATATATATCTATCCATAAAGCAAATATATGAAAATAGTTAAGCTTTCTGTTCATTATGTCATCATCATCATGGATGATCATCAGTGTATTTGAGATGAAAGAGCTTTGGGCAAAGAAAAGGTGAATGTAAATAGAATCATCAATAATTATATTTGCTAAAAAAGGAAAATTTTGTGTGCCGTGCCGTGCCACCATGTTGCTCTGATTCTGATGTGATGCTATTCATTATGAAAGGAGAAATTCAGAAGGAAAAATAAAGGAAGGTGGATAGTGGGTGGGAGGAAGATTGATTCCATCTGTTTTCAAGTAAAAAATAACCTGGGGGTAATCTATGGAAAATTTTGTGTAATTTGTGGGGCTATATTTGGTAACTGTTTGTCTTGTCTGCGTAATGTTCATTCAAGCAAAAAAGTAAATTTGAATTGACATGTGAAGTGAAGAAAATGGAATTATTACTAAACTTTATCTGCCACATTTTTATATAAACTTTATGCATGTTTTTTTTCTGAATGGATGGAAGAATAAGAGGTAAATGACATGACATGTCGATGTGCTTGACTTGACATAAGGAACACAAGTCTTTATTTTGGTGCTTCCTATTTTTGAATTGTAAAAGCTCATTTCTTTGAAGAACATTTTCTCAAGAATAAAATTTACAGCTGATTGCACGTTGATTTGAAAAGATGTGTAGGGGAAAGACCTTAAAATAGGCCCTCTACCGTAGTAAATATGTCTGTTATATTACTTATTTTATACATAAACCACAATAACCAGAAGAGTGAAAAAATAAAGTTGAAAATTTTCCCATGTGGAATAGAACAGAATAAATAAATAGGAAGAGGAAATAAACAGCAATACAAAAAAATATAATCAGGGAGAAAGCTGGGGGGAAACGAGTTGAGTTTAGTGACATTTTTATTTTTGTGGGCTGTGTACTGACTATGTTTAGTTATGTGACTTGGATAGACTGGATGTGTACAAGTAGTAGTAAAAATAAGAGAAAAACTCCAACAACAGCAAAATGATTGCCAAAAGTCAAGCCACATGAATAGTTTCAACATTACAAAAAAACGAGCATGTTCACACAACACCATTATTGGTTTGGATTCATAAGCTAGAAAAAAAAGAGTCGTGCGTGAGTACTCCAAAAAAAGTATGTAGCACATAAACTTTGGTTGAGTGCTTTTGTTCCTCCTCCACCTCTTCATACAAAGCCATACCACTACCACCCCAGCGTGTATTCCATGTTCTTCTTCGGTCGGGTCTCATAGTCTCATCTGATCTGATGAAGTAGCAAAATCGCCCAATACTATAAATAGTATACATAAAAGGACAAGGGAGAAAAAAAAGTTACTTGACTGTAGCATGGTGGCGGTGGTACACTACTGTTATTATTTTTTGTATAGAAAAAGGATGGGAATGAAAAGAAAGTTTCTTTCTTGTTGGTGCTCAGTGTGCTCAAAAGGAGAAAATAAGTTTTTTCTTTCTGTCTAACGACACAACACACAAAAAATATAAGCATGCAATGAACTGATGGCATGCGATTGCGATTCGATGCCATTCCATACCCTAGAAAATTGGAATGAAAAGGCAGCAGCAGTCTACAGAAGAAAAAAATAGAACTCCTCCAGTCCTCCACTAACTTGGTTCGTTCGAGAAACGATCACATCAGAAAGTCATTGATTTGTTTTTGTGGATAGTAAAAATGGATGATAGCATATGTTTTTTAAGCCTTTCAACAACGTTTGTTTGGTTTTGGTAACTGCTGCTGCCGACGAAGAAGTAGGTTGACTAGGAAAAAAAGGGTCTAAAAGTTTTTCTCATACAGCTTAGTTGAGTATAAAGTATTCAAGTGTTGAAAGCCATGCCATGATGCCACCAAACCAAGATGACGATACGTTACGATACTGATGATCATTCATGGGAAAAAGGGGCACAGGATGTTGAAGCTGTTGTTCTCAGAGATATGGTTAGAGATTTCTATGAGAAAAGTTTTTATGTTAGTGGAGCAGCGGTGGTGGTGGTGGTGATGGTATAGTGGTGACGCTGATGCCAATACCAATGCTGCCATTGAAGGGTTTGTCAAGTCAAGTCAACATGTCAACAGGAAAATCATACACACAATTTTAATACTTATTGAACGCATTCCAACACACTGAACTAGAGTACATATAAAATAGTTACATATACAGAAATCGGCATCAGTTCAGTTCTATTCCAAAATCACAGTTTGTGATCAATGGAAAGCTGACAAGCTAATTCTTCTACTTCACGATCGGAAGCACAAGGAAAATAAGGATAGATGGATGGATAGAAATGATGATCATGACTGGATAGCAAACTATACACTGTGAAGTACCAAAATGTAATTTTACTTACACTACTCCACACAACTTTTACTCTATTTTCCATTATAGAAAAAAATAACTTTCTGTGCGAAACTGAAAATTGAGAAATAAAGATTCAAGTTGGAAAGCACACACACACACATTCTCATTTCATTTTCTACACAACATCGACATCATTCCTTTTCCAACTTGTTTTGTTGGGAATTATTGTAAAAGCTGTACTAGCATACATAACAGTGCAACAACCTATTTTCCAAGAATACTCACTCTGACTTGAAAAAGCTCTAAAACTAAAGCTCCTTGTTCTATTATTTCTCTTTTTTTATGACTAGACCGTTACTGTTGCCGTTTACATTGTTTTGTATGTTTCCGGTTTTAGGACGCACACACTTCATCATCCATCTCAAAAATGGAGAACATAAATCAAACTGGTCTGGTTGGAGATTTACAAGAGGAGTAAATGCCATGCATGTTGTGTTTCATGTGCTATTTTTTATATATGGCAATCACATTCCAGAGAATTGAGAGTCATTCATTCAAAGAGAATGAGAGAGAATACCCATGAAATGAAAGGGATGAGGTGTATCTTATGCTATTTGTGGTGTTGGTGTTGGTGTAGTAGTACAAACCAAAGTTGAATTTGAAAGAAAATTGGGAGACAACACAAAATCAACATGGTTCACATGAGAATCTTGATGATATGATAGCTTTAGTTGGTTTTTTGGTGGATTGGTCTGGTCGGTTTCGGTGTGAAATTGTTTTTTTTCTGGGACAAACACATTTTGTTTTTTGGAAAGAAAATGAATTCACAAAGAAGAAAAATATATTGTTAGTAAGCTCAGGATGGAGAAAATGGTGGCAATAACATTGTTTACGAAAAATTATGTGTGTATCCATTTTGTTTTCTAGGTTAGTCTTTTTCCTGTGTTTTTTTGAAAATATATTGCTGTGCAATATTGCATTCTTCTAGAAATGGAAAAAATAGAACACTTGCCATTCCCACCACCACCACCCCCGCCACTGCCAGAGTAATCTTATCGACATAAATGGTATAGTGCGTCTACTTTATAGAGTATTCCTGGTCACCAAACACCAGTACAAGTCATAGTCGTACTACATGTTTTCTAGTTTACAGGAATTGTTTTCTTGAAAAATGTTCCATTTGAAGAATATTTTTTTCTCTTTAAACAGAAGCAAGTATGGTGGGTGGTGTTATGCCACTGACGGTTTTTTAAGGTATAGTCAAGTCAGTGTAGCAGTTTGCAGTTATTTTGGCACCCGAGGCTATTATCTTGGATAAATGCTTGTTAGCTCACAGACTCCGACACACACACACAAAATGACACCGACACACTTTTTACTCCATACAGCATGTCGTCTCTGTACACAAAGTTTTTGGCTGCTGGTTTTTTATACTTTTTTACTCATGTTCTTTTTATACTAGTTTTTCGATGTGTTAAAGTAGATAAGAAAGTGTGAGCATCTGAAAGAAAAAAGCAAAGAGCAAGGAAAAAAGTGGTTCAAAGCTTTATGGAGACTTTTTGCTGCCCGGCTGTCGGTGGTGTGGAGAAGATGGGGACATGGACAAGGACAGACGACTAAAAAAGAAGGACACTTTCTCTAACAACCTAACATACACTTTATTATACACACTTGGTAGATTGGTAGTGTGGGTGGTATGGATGGTAGTAGCAAAAAAAAATTGTCGCTAGAAGAATTGTATATAAATATGTTGGATTTTCAATGTTCAATGTTTCTACTATATGACATGTGAGATGAGGATGATGATGACTTGGCTTGAAAACGGGTAAAATCGTGAAAAGTTGAGTTTGAAAAAAAGAAATCACTTTTTTATCGTTTTTCCAGCAAAAGAAGTAGAAAAACGTGTACCTATTTTTGTGCTTGGTTGAATACATGTGAAAAATATATATACACGACGCGACACGACACACGGCTATGTTATTCCTACAACTTTTTACTATTGTTATTGCCCAAAGGCGATTCATCTCTCGCTACTCTCAAAATCTCAAACTCAAACGAAGACGATGAAAAAATAGAAGACTACTTTTCGTTTTGGCTGTGTACAAAGTCAGATTCAGGCGACTCAAGTCTAGAAAATAAAAAAAGAACGACAGTGTTCTTCATTCTTTATGGCTTGGGTTACTCTCTTTGGATGAGATTACATATTTACAAGATTAGAGAATGAAAGGGAGACTGGGAAAGAAATACGACATTGCCCTTATTGAATTTTTCAGTAGAGTTGTGTAAGTGGTGGTGGAGGGGGGGGGAGATGGAGGAAACGCGTAAAAGCGTAAAAAAACGGGAAGAGAAATGATGTCGGATTTTGTGAGTCGATGAATCTTGAATTGAAATAAGACGATAAAAAAATATCAAGCAAAGTAATAAGGCATGACATTCGTCTCGACTCTCAAGAAAAGACACAGCTATAAAAAAGGGATTTCATGCAAATAAAATGTATACATGTTTTACAAGGTTTGCAGGGAACAAAGAGAAAATAGATGCTTTTGTGTGCTTTTAGATGGATGTGCTTAAATGCATGTGTTTGAAAAGTCTCAGGATGCCCCAAGAGGAAGCGCGCGGTGTTGGGTGAAAGTGAATGTTATTGTATGGGCGGAAGTGAAAGCACATCTGAGT
>JAQFXM010002208.1:0-26093 GCA_034693345.1 Entomobrya multifasciata
AGCTCCAAGGGCTCCAGGTTACTAACACGCCACGTAGTGTGTAGTTATGGCACTACTAGCGCCCCTTTAAACTTAACAACTTTATAATTACTGGACTTATTGACAGTAAACAATGAAAATTAATTCAATACAAATTATGGAAATGTATTTCAAGCTATAGATTGCAGATAAACATTTAAGTTTAATAAACGGTGGAATTTTAAACGTAACAAAACTAAAACTAAACTAATAAACTAGACGATTACAACTGTATTTACAAGACTTCAATTAATCTTTAATAACATTGATTTTACTGTGACATTAAACCTACAACAAACATCCATTCCTCAAGAATACTTTAGAATACATAGTACAGATTTTTATGTTGAACATGACTTTCTACATAGTTTGTCTGTCTTAAATAATAAACTTGTACTCAAATAATATGCATTTTAAATGGCATCTATTTTTGAGTTAGAGTTCAAGTGTATTTTTTGTCACAAAACGTTCAAATCCAATACAGCTATTTTTAGAATTTTTTGATGAGCTACTTATGATGATTGATAGCACTGATCCTGAGCTTTCTTATTGCCATATCATTCTATTGTAATTTATATGCATGTAATTAATGGAAGCGGAAAACTAAAATTGCTCATTTCTCAATCTTTTGATAGGTGAAGTTTTTTTGGAAAATATATAACCCAACATATGTACAGAGACACTTTTGGACCCTTGGATTTTTTGGTTACACTTTCATGCATCGATTTTATTTGAGCGATCAAAAGCTCGAGCGATTTGAGAGTATGGTCTGCCAAACTCAACCTATAAAGTTAATGTTAATGTATAAAATCATCCATTGAAAAAACTGATTAGCAGGAAAAAACACTGTATGATAACATGTTAGTTTGATGAATACAAAATTATGCACCATTGTTTTTACATGGAGTTGGTCGTCTCCAATTTTTATGTGATAGGATGAAAAGGTCATGATATTTAATGGATGTCAATTTTGTAAACTTAATTAAGATTTAGCTAAAATTTTACTGTGTTATTTTCTCAGAACAAATCTTTTCACTGGCCCGAAAAATAACATACTTACATAACTTACCGATAATGTCTTAAAATGCTTACATGTCCGATGTTTACTCTGTGACAGATGTTGTTTATGAAAGACTAAAATAGTACATTGATAGTAATTACTAGAATTTAATGATGTTTCAATTTAAAACTGTATTTCACTAGTGTGTTGGAAATGAGATACAATCCGCATCCTATTCTTTATTTATTTAGACTGGCTCCAGAAATATCTTTTATGTAAAAAATCTCGTGCTTTCATTTAACACGAATATGTCTGATTTTATTTTGTTGAAATTACAATAGCAGCTTTTTCCCACCTCTGCTCTAGAGTGTACTATATACTTTTACGTGTCTGTGTAAAGAAGATAAATTATATAAAAATTGAACGTAAATGTTAAGCATTTGTATCTGTAAAATTCGCTTTTTTGGTCAAACATCGAAATTCAAAAACTGTAAGTGTAAAAATGTGTAGGAAAAATATTATTGATGATATTTAATGTAATTGAAATGGAAATTATTATAAAATATGTGCTTTCATAGGACTTGATTCTATTTAAACCATTAACCAACAATACATGCAAGCTGAAAGCATTTCGAAAATCACTAGATGTACTTTTATGTCTGCATTAAATATTGTAAACACAAGAATTCCAATTAAATGCATTACAGCATACCACATGTATGTATTGATTAAAAAATTTACAATACTGAAAATATGGGATGCGTTTATCAAATTATACATAAGGCATCTCAGCACAAGATATGTTTGTAAGATGATGTTGTGCAATGTTTGTATACATATACAGTATAACAAATTAAATATTTTTATTCATAAAGCATGCACTCATACAGTTAATGCTTTCAATGCCTCAACGTGATATTGCAGTACACCACTTGAATATTGATTTTGAAGTTTGAGTAAATCGTTTTGTAAAATA
Source organism: Entomobrya multifasciata (assembly GCA_034693345.1). Taxonomy (NCBI): domain Eukaryota; kingdom Metazoa; phylum Arthropoda; class Collembola; order Entomobryomorpha; family Entomobryidae; genus Entomobrya; species Entomobrya multifasciata. The sequence continues at coordinate 1,995 of JAQFXM010002208.1, forward strand.
TTATATTTTTCATATAAGGAAGTAACGATATTTGAGGACATCATCTTGAAAATAAACTTTTCATGCATAAATACTACAAGTTAAAATCAATGAATTAGAAAGATTATACATACTACAATTTAAAATGTTTTTTCAAGTACAATGATTCAAGTTTCTTTCAACAATGAATACATAGACCACAATGACACTTTTTACATTGCAATACCTAAGCAATTGCTTATTAAACTGAGTGACTGCTTAAAATTATATTCTAGCATGATATTTATGATCATCACTGCATAGTATATATTCTTCAATACCAATTAATTTCTTGTGAGTTACACGGCTCAGAAGCACTATTTAATAAATCTAGATCTATCTGGATTCAGCATAATTATAAACGGTCACGAACAACAAACAATGCTGGAGGCTGTAAAACAATATTTAAAAGCTAATACTAGGTTATTATTTTTCAGTTTTTACATTGTCTACAGTAATTATAATTTGATTTTGATGTTCAGAAATTCGACTTGAACTCTACAAGCCGATCACATAGGTTAAATAAATAAATATGAAATTGATACACAGTACCATTACAGCCAATCAAAATTACTCAAGTGACCATGTTTCGATATTAGGTTTTCTAAACTCAGTTAGTCATGTATTTACTGAATATCACAAACTATATTATTGTTTACTTATAATAAACTGCAATGTACATGTACATACTTTAAAATAAGTAAATACATTTCTCACTTGTCAAACAAATAAACAAAAACAATTTGTTTTTTAACATTGAAATAAGTGACTTATACGATACAAATTACTGGAGCATATCATGCCAATGGTCGGCAAATGACAAGCTTAAAGCTTAACCTTTTAAAATACATACATTTTGCTAATCTCTTTAGAAAATGCGCATTCTTTTGTTCTAAATTTTTAATCCTAACTGGTCGGGCATAGCGTAGGCTATGAATGCAACACAATCACATTCAGCATTACCAATCTTTAGGATCAATTTTATCTCCTGCTGAGATAATGTTTTGTAAAAAAATGTCATTTAAGACGAGAAACAGTATGAAATCAAAGAAGTAAATGTCACATTCTATAGACGGACGCTAAATAAGTTTTATACTACACTTTTCAAACACAGTCCAATTAAATGAAAGTTTCTGCAATCAATAATGTATCATTTTTGGAACAGATCTACAAGCGGAACTAGAATGAATTCTGGAAGGGAAGTTAGCAAGTTGTCCCAATAAGTAGTGTTCTAATACGTGATACGCATCATTCATCTACGTACTCATGACTTGTCATGACTTGTTTATCATAAAAAATGTATTATTGCGATGTCATTTTGCTTCCATTTGTAGTATTAAATGAGCTTATGCTTTTAAGAACAAAATGTTTAACTCAAATTTTGATTCCTAATTAACCCAAAGATTTGCTCAATAAATCATTTGGCGTAACTTGGTATAGCTTAAAGTCTAAAATGTTTTACTTCATTTGAGTTAGCATATCTAGCTAATTAGATGCCAGTCCTGTTCTCTACGAAACTGTGCTATTGAAGTTGTACCGCAAAGTAGTCATGGGTAGACACCAAGACAAAACATAGTTGAATCATAATTCGGTTTTCTGACATGTTTTCTCCTTGACAATATGCGTATATTTAATATATTGATCCCTCTAGCGAAAAAATAGGAAAAATAGTTTTTTAAAAAGCAAACATGTGACGTTTGTAACTGTAAGAAGCGAAGCTATAAAATTGAAGTGGAAACATGGAGTACACATGCAAATTTATCAGGATATTGACGATGCAATTGAAAAACAGATGATGCTGCAGGCGACAGGCAACATAGTGCATTGAAGCATAATGCAGTGTCATCTTCAGTAAGAAGAAACTTTTTCATACAGTGCAAACTTATTTTCTGATAGCCAAGAAATAATCGTTAGAAACCATCATGTTTGAGAAGGCTTAATATTTGAGATAACATACTGGAATCCTCTGACTATATTCGAAAGCGCACAATTCAGATGTTCATATCTTACCAATATAATTTACCATAAAATATGACGATAAAGAAAAGCATGATAGAGTGTTATGATAATTTTGTGAGCGATTCTTGTAGCTAAGAAAACGTAGTTTTTGACAATGCCAAGGTTTTTTCAATGCTTTCAGAACGAGAAAACTATTTCAACTTTGAGCCAGACCGAAGAATTATCAATCAACCTTAATAACATTTTTGTAAATTTTTGAATTGGTATTTTTGTGCAGAAGAATTTAATTGCTATGCATAGCTATGAGGCAAAGTGTCATAATTGGATAAATGTACTGTGCGGTGTGTTCACACAGACGTATTATTTGAGACCTGACTCGTGATGCATATCTGTTATGTATTAAATGAACTATCCGTTCAAGCACAAGATATAAGAATTGGCTCTTGAAAATTTCCCGCAACCTCCACAACCCATGACTTTAAATAAACAAATTACATCGTCTGATAAATTTTCCTAAATACTTTAATGTTGTTTCAGAAAATTATTAAAAACTAAAAATAGTTTTAAGCTCGACCAATGGCCTTGGATGCTTCACATAATAATTTGGATATTGTTTTTAGAATGCATTAAGTATTACTATGAATCAACCAACCTGACGTGTATCTTGAGGTGCTCATATAAAATAGAGGAAAGGAATAAAGAAGGAGTCTAGAAGTGTTAGGGCAACTGAATGCGTTAACTCTCAGTAGCACTGAGCTGGCGCCAGTATAATTTGACTAATGCTTCAAAGACTCCGGGTACACCATTCACTTCAGTTTTTTCTGCCTTCCAATCAGTAGCGTTGATTTTTGAAAGAGTCGCAATTATGCACTTGTATATACATGTATCACCCTGAGCATTAGAAATTTAATTTAAGTGTATCAATAGACAATAATACTGCTCAAATCATTTTGCAGTATGAGTATCAAGTCAATGATACTTAACTGAATACTGTTAAGCCAATTACAATAGCCAAACGCGAAACAATTTACTTTGTCAACTAGCAAACATGTCACAATAGGCAGACAAAAGTCTTACATGTGCTAGGTTCTGCTTTTGATAATGTAGCTTTACGCGGGCAAACTGACATTTTTATGGCAAAAAGTGGTCAATTACAAAGTGCGAAATTTACGCGACCCATGTGCTGATTTCGCTTTCAAGTAGAAGCTTTGATGACAGAGTAAAACATTTGATAAGAAATCAATTTGACAATATTTTGAAGTTTTAGTACAACAGGAGTGCAGAAAAATTGTTTTTCTAGTTATTGGTAGCAGTGATACATTAAAAGATAAGATGAGTGCAGAACTAGAGGTAAGACGTTTTTGGTATTTCATCAATTTGTAGTGTATTTTTTGAATTCAAGATTTTATATTAATCTTTCAATCGAATTTTGTAGGCTATTGTGAAGGGGTTAAGGGTGTGCGACCTCCAAAAAATAATAGGTCAACCTAATAACAGTAAAACTAGACTCAAGAAAGTTCTCCAATTGAAGGCCATGGAATTACTGAAAACGGGATCCCCATTAATAATAGGCAAAATACGAGAAATCGAAAGACTCAGAATGTAAGTATGAAATGGTTTCTGAAAGTGTTGATTAAGTGCTGATGAAGTGTTGTGATATTTACGTATGAAATAAGACGTTATTAACTTTAACATTGGACAAGTCTTTCACCTACATAAAGATTTTTAAATACAAAACCACCTGGATAGTTTAACTTAACTAATTTTAACTGAAGACTAAAATTTTAACATACATTTTTATAAAATTTAATTTCTGGTCCATTGGGACTTAAATAAATAATATAAATTGTGACGTTTGTGTTTTCGTCTAGAATAAATATAACTTTACCCATTATGTGAATTAAAAAATTGCCAGTTGTTTATAGAACTGTGTTTTGCTTCAGATATTTTGCTAATTTTTGAATGTATTTACGTGTCTTTTTGCAGTTTGGAACAGACAAAACCAAAACCGCAATATGTCACTGCTAACAAGCCCACGAAATTAAAAACGATCAGAGCTGACTCAAAACCAATCAGGAAATCGCCCAGGCTGTGCAGAGGTGTTAAAACAACAGAGAAGACAGATTTACCACAAACGGAGCCCCAAGTTAAGATGGTATCAATCCCATTTCAGAAAACGACTGACATTTTGCTTCCTCCATCACCATTAGGTGAGTCAGTTAGTAAATTAAAATCAAAAGCAGTAAAAACTTATAGATTACAGTACGACGCAACAAAAACAATATAATTTTTAATAGCTCATATCATGTAGTGCAAATAAATGCAGCAATGCACTTGTAAGAATGACATTTTAATGGTAAATAAGATCAAATATTTTTCCAAATTCATGCCCTAATCGTTACTGTATGTAAAATGCTGTGCAATTTCCTTGTAGTATAGTATGGCCACAGAACAAATAATAATTCATCGTGCAAGGAATTGCAAATTCTGCGTAAATTTATTTGTGTTCTCTTCATTTAAAATTTTCTACAGTAAAATCAGCAGTTCTAAAAATTTTCTACTTTTATATTATATGGTTGTAATATTCATGATCCAATGTTTTTATGCACTTAATGTTGCATTTGCTTTAACAATGATTGCTTAATTTTATTTATATTGCTATTTATTAACAGTCAGCCAAGGGGAAAATTCCAAACAAGAAACTGTGGTTTACTTTACAATGACCGATACACAAGTGGGGAAAATCAACAAATCAAACGCGTTGGTGATCGACGAAAGTTTGCCATTACAACAGCCAACGGATGGAATTAAAGTATACATTCGTTTCTGTAAGCACAATTCTACACGACTTCAAGAAGATTCGTATCCATCAAAAATATCAATTCGGGTAAATAATGGATCTGAAGAGAAATATGAGGAAACATACACTGTTTATGGTAATGGAAATCTGATATGGCATGCACCGCCTATAGATATTACATCATTTGTTAAACGTGAGGCTTTATATTCAAACGTCGTTCACATCAATTGGCTGAAAAACCAAAACACGACTTATTGTGCGACCATTGTGATCGCTGAGAAAGTCAGCGCTCTTGACGTTTTGACAGAGATAACATCAAACCAGATTCAGGAGGCACGAACTACAACAAAAATGATCCAAGACAAGGCAAATATTATAACACGAGATGGAGAAATTGTTTCTCCTTTTGTTCAAAAAATGTCTCTAAATTGTCCGATCGGACAAACAAAAATGAATTTTCCAAGCAGAAGCAAACATTGTAAGCATCTTCAATGCTTCGACGCTAAAACTTTTCTCGTGATGAATGAGATGAAACTAACGTTTAAATGTCCAATCTGTTCTAAGTATTTTAATTTAACCGAATTGTACTTGGATGAATATTTTATCAATATAATCAAAAACACATCGCGTGCGCAAACAAGCGTTATCGAAATCTTTCCAGATGGGACCTGGGTCGAACCAACAAATGGAGACATGGAGCATCTTATAAAAAACAAGAAAAAATTGGACCCACTAACGTCACAGGAACCCCAATATATAGATATTTCTGACGACGAACCAGAATACGAACGACGAGTGTTTCAATAGCAAAAAAATGTATACAAAATTAAATGAAACAAATATAAATTGTATGGAGCAAAACTAGCTAATTGTAGTTCTGAGAAAATGAAATTAGTGTATAAAATATATCATTTATAGACTTTCATAATAACTAGTTTTAAAAACTACATGGGAAAACTAAATCAAATATATGTATGAATATATAACATGTATGCTAAAGCTAAAGCTATGAATTATGTTCTAAATGTGAGCATTGTAAATTAATTATATGAAACAATGTACAATAAAATTAAACTGCATTGGGACTAGTGAAATTGCTTATTACATTCATTTGCAAGACAGGAAGCATCGTATTATTGCACAACAACATTTTAAATAAAAAGAGTCAAATGTCAAAATTCTCATGTAAATAGCATGGATACCTTAGAAAACAGTTACAGTGGGTCATTTAGCGTTGCATATATACTTTTCATGCCTAGTACTTATAGTAATACTTTTTGATGGCATAGTTCATCGATGGTGAATATGCAAATTCTATAAAAACCAATTAATTTTAATGATAAAAGTTGGCGCCAAAATATTTAAATCAAACGTGACAAAAACGTTTTTTCATCCCTTTTCCGTCAAAGCAAACTTTAATGCGACTGCTGCGTAAATGCACTTTTTGGTGCACGTTTTTGGCGGCAATGCAAAAAATTGCTTATCTCCGAATCAACACGCAATGCATGAAGGATCGATCGTAGACGCAATGCAAATGCATTTTTTGCTTCATCACGCAACTTATAAACGATCGTTCAGAGGGGCAATTATGCTATTAGAATAAAGGTTTTTCCAATCGATGTAGAAGTGAAGGTTCAAACTTTTAGTGTTTGGTTAAGAAGGTTTTGATACTACATTTAAAGATTTAAACAAAAATTATTCCATAATTAGTTGAGTATATGATTAAAAGTTGTGCTGTTGTTATCCATCAGGTAATTAAACTTATATCTTGCATTTGATTGGAATCCGAATTTTGCATTGTATCATAGTTTCATGTTTTTTATTGTGTTTTTATGTTAACATTTTGTTGGGGTTTTGTGTATTTGTAGGGTAAAACTAATGCACCATGGCTTCGTCTGAAATGGCTACAAAAACTGACAACAAAAGATGTTTTTGTGCTCTATGCACAAATTCATTTCCTCTACAAGAGGATAATCTCTATCGTAGACGTAACCTACACGACTTGTGCCGAATGATGGAAAGCTTTCCGATATCTCAAACGGATTCCACAAAACAGGATGAACTGTTTTTGTTATTAGAGGACCAGTTAAAGAAACGCAAGTTAATTTCGTTGTGCAACAGATGCAACATTATGGTGGGTGCTTTGTTAAGAGAGCGGGAAATCGCAAAGGAGTACGAAGGGGCTGTAATTCGACAGCATCAGAATCTAAGGAATGAAATGGCAGGGCTCCAGCACCATAACTTGGCAGTAGCACATCATTTCAGTTCAATCAAAGACGCCGTTGAAAGCTCCCACGCAGAGGACTTCAAGTTTTCGTCGATTCGGGAAATTGAAGATGGAATTAAGGTTTTCAGGGATCGTTTAATTGAGAGTAAGTATTGCAAACAATTATGCTAGTAAATTACAGACATATAACCAGGCATTCTTTAGAATAAGGATGACGAAGACGAAACAATGTTATCAAGTTCACAACAACCTCACTATCAAATTGCTTTTTCATTTAAAAAGAATTTTATTTTTTCGATGGACACAATTTCGGCTTCTCCAAATTGACATAATATCCTTTTATTTTACATGGGCTTAATATAAATAAGTGGTTACGTAATTATTAATTTTAGTGCATTTGATTAAATTAAGTTGCCAAGGGGCTGGAAAGTTACTGCCTTGGAGTACAAAATTCACAAATGGCACTGGAAACCATTCGCAACCAACCAGCAGCAATATCACACTCAGTCAGGCCTTTCACGTTTCAGAATCAAGATCCAAATCCTGGAACATCAGCTTCATTCTGCGCTGCTGTGTTCCAACCCACTGCGGAGAGGAACAACCAATGTGCCGACAATGAGAGCGAATTACCAACCAAAAGGAGAAAAATGTAAGCAATCGATACGATTATATTTATTTACGGCATATGATTCGTTTACACCGATTATGGCGTTTTCGCCGTCCACAATAGCATCAACTGACATTCATTAAATTTTGCACGTTCTGTATCCTAAATTTTGACTACTTCTTCCTAATTCTTTTTGATCAGTTTGGATACATTGTTATTCCATTTATTATTGTGTAGATTACTAACATAACTCAATAATAATGCATAATTTAGTTTCTGTTGCATCGGTGTCATAACTTGTTTTCAACAATGCAAATGCTAACAAGGCCCAACAACTACAAACTACATACTTATCAAATCAAGGAAAGTATATGATGGCATAAAATGTAATGCTTGCTTACTATTTTGAAACGATGTACATCCCAAATTTTGAAAAGAACATTGATAGATTAAATATTCAACAATTTGAAGTAAAAATGCAACTTGCTTATGCATAGTCCGTTTCATTAATGCGTGCGCCTCTTTGATCAGTAATAACTTTGAAATTATCCAGCCAAATTACCTTTACTTTACATCATTGTATAACCAATACCCTAAATTAAAACTATGACAAAACATTTGAATGTATGCACTACAGTTGAATGAACTGCGCCGTGAAACCGAGTGAATGTCGTTATTGAAGGTACTACATTTTGAAGGCTTCTCCACAAGCCCTATTAAAGAAAAGTTAGATGGTGTTTTAGGCATATTATCTCTCAGACTTTGGGCAATTCAGAAATGGTATCACTTATTCGCTAATGATAAAACAAGTGTTCAAGAGAACAAAACATGGAGACGAGTCCAAACTAGTTAAAATGAACGGAGTACGGATATATTACCACGAGTGAAAAACATAAATAATACACTCAAAGTTGGTGTAAAAGCACATACGATTAACCTAACTATAGGCAGTGTTCGGCGTATGTTACATTAAGTATTTGAACTACATTCTAGATATGCTAGACGTGTTTGCCAAATTCTAGTGCTCTTGAAAAAAATTAAAGATAACAGATTTGCATGAAAACCATGACCCATGGTGTTATGATTTCTTCCACTTTCGAGAACAAATGGTAACCATGATTGAAATGCCTAAATAATACGAGTAATTTAAAACCAAACTTATGAGATTTGACTTACTATTAGAAAAGTTATATCAAATTGAAATCTCATGTCCGAAAAAAACATGAAAATCGTTTTTACTGATGTACTTCGTAAATATGAACAGCTAGACAAAAAAAACCTTTTGCACATATTTAAGTTAGATTCTGATCTATGTAATGCTGTATGGTAAAAGTTATTTGGTGGATTAGATCAGAAGTTACCAGTGGTCAAAGAGGCGCACGCATTAATGAAACGGACTTTGCATACTTTTACTTTGTTTAGACTTCACTTAATTTCATAATCAACCATTCACACTTCCGTAACAATTTACTCCAACATCAAAGACAATGCTTAGAAGCAAGTTGGAATACGGTAAATAGTATCAAAGTTACAACATGAGAACTTTACAGATACGTTTAAATGACATTAGTGTGTCTTGACAATGCTACATAATTGTTTTATAGCGTTTTTTATTATCATAAAAAGGGTGCATAAATGTCCGATTTAAAGCCGATAAAAATTATCTCTTTATCTTCATAAACGTTTTAAAAATTATGTTCTATTAAAATATCTTTAGGTCATCTCCTGTCGAAACCATTGCTTTCCCGAAACCTGATTTCAAAGAACGTCTCATCAGCAGGGCTCAGAAGAAACAAAATGATTCAAACGCCGCAGTTGGTCAACCAGCATCTTTTGGATGCAACCTTATTTACGACAAATCAAACGATCGTCTTTCATTTTGCGACGTGATGGTAACCATCAACTCTGAAGAACGAAATCTTCAATGTGGAGATTGTGGTCAAAAAATAAAACAAAATCCAAAAAAGCCTGGAGAGTTCTACAACATGGAAAAAAGTTTCAAATCACATGTTCTTCATAAGCATTTCAATGTCTGGGAGTTCAACTGCAAACATTGTAATCAAGGATTCGCCAAAAAGAATTTACTAGAGAGGCATGAGACAAAATGCGTCGGGGTTGGAGCTGCAGTAAACGTTGGACCTGAAGACGATGATAAAATGGAAGAAGATGTAGACATGTGTGATACAACAGGTCAAACCGAAGCAGCAAAAGTTTCCACCGTTGAAGCTGATGCAGAAAGCGACGATGAGTTTTACAAGGATTTGACTGACGATGAAGACTTTGAGGCATTCGACGACGACGATGTTGTTTTCGGTGGTATTGATGAAAACAAAATATAATTTTTGCAAAAATGTACTCACATAAGTTAGTTTAAATATGAGGTGAGTTAAGTTGATAATTACTAAGCTCTCTTGAATAACGACGGCTTCAGTTTCTACGTTAGAAGATATCGTAGGCTAAAAGTTTACTTAGTTTGGCTGTCTAACTGCTACAAAATTTCATTGCAAAAACCAGAAAATATTTTATTTTTCGCATATTTCATAAATCAATTCAATTATTCAATATTCAAATATTCAATTAAAACAAACATAGCAACCTGAACTCCCGTCGTTAATCGACAGAATTTTTCAATTAGAATTAGGAACAAGCGAGGTTTAAAGTATTTCAGTAAACACGTTATTTTTAGGAAATTTTACTTTCAAACTTAATATTTGATTAAGTATACCAACAATCGTCCCATTTTTTAAGGGAACAGTTATTTGTATGTAAGGATTACATTAACTAGTTATTTGCTGTGTTAGTCTATCAATTGAAATAATTTTCCAGTGCTATTCTATGTAGTAATTTTCTCTACGTCGAAGATATCGCAAACATAAATGATGTAAGAAACAGGATACTATAGTCTGTTCAATATTCTTATTGAAGTCACTGTATTAATCTTATTTAAGGATATCTCTGAATTTAGTAAGAAGGGTGACGACGGCTGAATTATAAGAATATAGTATTTTTAGATATGTAGTTACAAATTTTGTTGGAGGTACTATAATTTTCCAAATTATTTTTCCAATAAGTTGGTTTGATGGGTTAAAAAAAGGTAAGAATTACAACAATATGTTAAGCAGTATACGCTCAAAGTTTCTTGTTAAGATATTATATGTATCAAACCTTTTTTATATTGTATATCTATAATAAAACGAAATACTAATTGCTATTTTCAATATCAAATGTCTCACATCTATGATTTATTTGTTGTCAACAAAAGAAATTAATCAATACATACTGAAAAACTCGTAAATTCAGACCCAAAAATGTCTCCATTGTATTTTTTAGATAAAAAATATCCAAAAAAATAGTAAGCCTATGAAACATGACTTTACTTAATTGCAATCTCAAAATCAGTACAAAATAATTGATGCATGAAATGTCTGGCTAGGCCAGCCGTCATACCATTTGAATAATTGGACCAAGCTGAACTGCACTGAAATGTTACTATCATTTTTATGCTTTAACATTAAAAACATGTTGAGTAAATGAAAAAAGTCCAGTTTTATTTAATGAATTTGTATAAAAGAGAATGAATTGTTTGATAAAAGCTTGAGGGTTTATAAAAATATTAAACGTCTAACATGTCTAAAAATGAAGTCCAAGTTCAGCCAAATCCAGAATCAAACGTTTAAGTCTAAGTTTTCCATTACTTTTTCTTTAAATCCACTAAACATTGTTAGAATACTGAAAATACATCATTTATAAAACCTAAATTCACAGACAACTGAAAATATTAATTATGTTATAACTTTTGGATATAGCTTTGAACGTTACTTTTATTTCGCCAGGAATTAAAAACAATTTCACTGATTATGATGACTAGTTTAAAGTACACTTTGCAGGACAGGGTACAAATTTCATGTAGACATTAAATAAATCTTGTAATAATGGGATTGAATTCAGAAATGCGATTTTAAATTATAAAATTAGTTATTCTGGAACAAGAGTTTTACTAGTAGTAGTCTTTTATCTTAGTCAGCTTTCAACGAAACCTTGCCAACATGAAGCAAAAACTAAAGTCCGTAAGTGACAATGAAAACTTCAACTTTCAAAGTTTGCTGAGATTATTGATAGGATGAGCAACGGCCGATTACGCACTGTCCCAAGTGAAAGGAAAGACCAACGATTTATTTTCCACTTAAAAAAAGTCGTAAAAGGTTGAAAATATACAAGAAGAAAGTTCAATATTTCTTTACAAGTCGTTCGGAATGGAGTGTTTTTGGTATATTGTGAGGCTATTGAGCTAAAAGGAGTTTATAATTGATACTCATGTACTCAAGGCTTCAACTTTAATTTATGTTACCATGCTATTAGCCTACAGCACGTAGATTTATTATGAAACGTCTTGTGTTGTTATATTACTTATTGCGCATAGTGACAATTTACTTAAATTGTGAATAAAATTGTTGAAAATGCATTCAAATATACTAAAACTATTTGAACTGGTTCGTCATTGGATAAAGGGCTTCTGTTGAATATTTATTACACAAATATGAACTATTCAGAGACCGGCACGCATGAAATATACATAAAATCCAGTTAATGTTTACGTTAACAAGTCACGTTGTTTGCTACGTTTGTCTGCTAGACTACCCACGGATTGACCGATTTCACTCATAATTGTTGTGGGTCACTATAGTCAAGGGCAAGACGCCAATTGATTTACAGCCCCTAAGATCAACCCACACGGTCACAGGTAAAATAACAGAGAGATTTCAACTAAGGCGTAGTGTACATTTTTACAGATGAATGGAAAGCTCTCTTCAAGTAGATTAAGAATGAGTTGTTAGTATATGTGAATGTGACCTAGTCGGCAACACATAAATTTAGAGTATTTTGTATACGTATGAAAAGTTTACACGAAAGTAAAATCCTGGAGTCGTGATGCAAACTCGATTCACAATACTTAGTCATTACTTTGAAATACACTGCTTATAAACAAGGCTTCAAATGTGACATTTTCATTCGTAAATTACGGTATTTGTAACCCTTAAGTAATTTTATGGAAATTGGGCTTTTTTTGTTTCTGAAGTATCGTTCCTTGGGAATTGGTTTTTGGAAAAATGTCGTCAGCAAATAAAATAGGATTTGGTGAGGTGACGTCTTCTAAAAATGCACTTTTGGCTAAGCGTCGGTTAAGAAAAAAAATTTGGTCAAATGAAATTGGTTAAACGTCGCGTTGACGAAGCGTCGCGCCACGAACTCTGGTACTTGCTTTTAACTCACCAATAAAGTGTAATTCAATTTTTTTAAACATGCACGCTATTACCTTTTTTCTGTGAATAATTTATTTTTGCAAAATATCATGCTATATTGGTATCCTAATCGATACAGTACCTACATGATAATCATGATACACACATTCAGCACTACGAGCTTCAGTTTCGTAGTGTAAGGGATTCTTCTTCTTGGACCATACCTTGAAGGAATCTTTACGTCAGCAAGCTGTCCTGGCTCTCCTGGTTACCATCGAGTCGCTTGCGTATTTGTTAGCGGAACTTCTCTGCATCATACATGTACCCTGGTGACAAGAGAACTCAAAGATATAGAGGAATATGACAATGGAAAATTTCGGGCTTTATTCCGCAAATACGGAAAAGATTGGAGTTTCATACAATCATAATTAAACATCTAGTTTTGAAGTACTTGCATACTTATGCATACACTTATGATCTAAGTTTGTATCAATCGATTTATTAACGTATCCCGCTTATAAAATCAGTTTAAAAAAATCTCAGCCATACTCCTCGACACCAAAGCAACTGCAATGGAAGAGGAAATCGTAAGTTTACTTCTCCGTTTCAAATGTAGAATATGTTGTGTAGAATACATAATTAGAAAAGGAAATGTTTCAATATGCCTTCTGCAAATAAATCAGATAAATTAAAGTGCAACTGAAACTCAAGTAAACCATATACAAAGATAAAGTAAAAAACTATCCAGAACCGTATCTTAATTTTAACATGAATTTCTCTGTTAAAATTTGACGAGGAAACATTTACATATACCAGAATGAATCATGTGACTTGTGTAACATGTCAATAGAAGATGTGCATCATGTAATGTGTGCCCTAATTATATTTTTTCTGAGTTTGCTTATACTGTACATAAATGTTCAGCTTAATAATAAAGATAAAGAAACACTTTACACTAATTTATTCAGTAAACTAACCAATGTTTTACTAATTCAAATAGCTGATTGTTGACAAAGATGCATGAGAATCTGGAAGTTTATTAGAACATACTAAAAGTTCGAAACCTTTTTATATTTCAAAACTTATATGTTTATGTTAACCTAAAATCTAATTAATTTTCTTGTTAGAAATATTATCATGCTGTGGGCCGTGTTTGGTGGCAAATAGTCTAAATAAATAAAGTTTTACCACTAATACTACTAAAATCTCAGAAATATAAATGTTTTCAGGTCTTCATTCAGAAAATTATAAATTAATTGATTTCAAGAATGTTGTCTCGTGCAGAAAATTTTATCATGAAAATCAAGGCGTATCGTGTAAGTTATCTTTGGAGCCTGCATGCTAAGAAGAACTAAAAGTTTACATTCTTAAAGTTGAGAAAGGTTCCTTTAAAGCTCATTGAATGTTTAATCATATGATATTAGATTAAAATTATATATAATATACACAATACAATGGATCTGTATTTGTAATTTTGATTTAAATTTGGCTTGCATTGATAGCAAATCCTATAAAAACTTTTTGACATCGACAGTACACCACTTTTATCTTATCTTGAATATTTGTTAACCATTTTATGTTACGTCATGATAACATTCAAGCTTACGAGTATCTAAATAGTAAGTTTTACATTACTACTTGTTATTCATTAGACACCAATGAGTTTACTAGAACTTTTAGTATTTCATTAACTATGTGTAGGTTACCCTTTGTTTAATGTTAATGTACACATCGCTTTACCCTGGATTCATGAACCACTCTTTTCACATGTAAACCTATAAGCCCATCAAGCCTAGACTAAACCCCTGTAAAAACTATTCAAAATATGTTATTTTATGAAGAGAATTTGGAAAAATTATCATTTATTTGTACACGAACCAGTAAAGCGATCAGGAGAGTGCGACCATAAAAAACCTATCCAAAGTTTGTTGTTTCATGAATTAAGTTGTAAAAATAACCCGTTTTCACTTGCGAACCAGTCAATTCATCAAAAATATAGAGTAACCATAAAAATTTTTATTGAATACGTGTAATATCATGAACAAAGTTATAAAATCGACTCATTTTGTCACATGCAAAGCTCAAAGTTCATCAAGATTAGAGTAAATATGTTATTTCATAAAGTTAATTGGGAAATGAACCGTTGTTTTAAATGTGAACCGAACAGGATTGGAGTGTTACCTTAACACATCCATCCAAAATATGTCTTTTCATGAATTGTGGCGCAACAAGGACCAATGTTTGTATATCCGGGCCTCGCAGTCCATCAAAATCAGAGTAAAATCCTTTAAGTTCTGTCCAAATTATGTTCTTTCATAAAGTTATTTGTAAAAAGAACCAATGTCTTCGCATGCAAACCCATCAATCCATCAAAAATACAGTGTCACCATGTAAAACCTATTAAATATGTGCTATTTCTTTATTTAAGTTGTAAAAAAGAACCCGTTTTCACATACAATCCTCCACATTCTTTAAAACTAAGAGTAAAACCCTATAAAACCTATCGAAAATATGTTATTTTGTGAAGTAACTTGTAAAGATTAACTCCAATTTTAATTACCAAAAATGTGAATTACCGTTTGAGAACAATTCATCGTTAGAATACACAATTTTCAAACTAAGTGGTAATTTTTTCAAATCAATATTTGTTTGCGCCCTATATATTCCTCCAGACAAAATAGATGAAAGTGTCTTTGATTTTTTGCGCTTACTTTTCTGTTTTTTAAGATCAGAAGAATTAGATTTTATAGTAATGGGAGATTTTAATATTGATTTAATACAATTCTCCAGTGAAAAAAGGAAGCTGATAAGTATTTGTAAAGAATTTAATGTAGCAGAACTTATTAGTATGCCAACACGAGTAGCAACTAGACAATTGAATCAAAATGAATTTTCACAAACAGCAACATTATTAGATCACATTTATGTATCCGATCAATGCAAGTTTCAAAATTCAAATGCAGTTAGTTTTAGTACTACCGATCATCACCTAACTTACACAATTTTCAAAAAAATGAAAATGAGGCTGCCGCCTAAAATTCAAACATATAGGTGTACGCGAAAAATAAATCCAGAAAAATTCAAAGAAGACTTTTTAAAAATTGATTGGAATTTTTTAGACAATCCACGGACACAAAATGAATGTTCGATAATTTTTGAAAATGCCATAATGGCTTTGGTTGAGAAGCACGCTCCACTAAAACGTAAAATAATTAAAGGAACTAATTCTCCATGGTTTAGTGCGGAATTGAAAATGTTATGTAAGCAAAGAGACGAGTGTAGAAAGAAATCTCAACTGGACGTGTCGTTTTTAGAAGAGTATAAAAAATTGAAAACTTCTATTTCGAATAAAATAAGATTAGCTAAAAAACTATTCTATAAAAATCAATTCGAAAAAGTGAATAAGTCAGAAGACGTATGGAGGGTAATTGATAAAATGATACAATTTAGAACTAAAAACTCTGTAAAAGTTACTAAATTAGTTGATGCAGAAGGTAAAGTCTTAGAATCAGAAAAATCCGAAGAGTCAATCTGCAACCAGTTTGCCAAAGAGTTTATTGTACCCAGTGCAATTAGTAATGTAAATGACTTACATAATATAGTAAATAATTATGAAAAAATGTACAATACATCAAATGAAAATAATACAAATGAAATCGACACTAACATTACAGAGAAAGAAATAATTCAAGCAATCAAATGTGTAAAAAAATGTAAAGATACTAAATCTAACCTACCAAAGTACATTTACAAGCAGTTTGCTAGTTTATTAGTTATACCTTTCCAAACAGTACTTAATAAAATCTTTACAAGATCAGAAATTCCGGATAATTTTAAACTAGCATATGCTGTTCCACTGTACAAAGGTAAAGGAAGGTACACACAGTCATCATCGTATCGTGCAATATTTAATTTCCCCTTTATCGTCAAGGTATTTGAACGAATTTTATATTGTAGGCTGTTATATAATGTAAATGAATTTCTAGACCCAAACCAGCATGGATTCAAATCAGGCTACTCCTGTGAAACTGCAGTAGGTATTTTGACACAAAAATTATATGAATCATTAGATAAAAGAAAGGGAAAATCTGTAGCTATATTCATAGATTTCAGTAAAGCTTTCGATAGTGTCAATCAAAAGAAATTATTACATAAATTAATGACCCAATATAACAATAAGTTACCCCCATACCTTATAAAATTATTGTACAGCTACTTTAAAAATAGAAAATTTATTATAAAAAATGGTAATTTTGTATCAAGTAAGTACGACATCAAAGCTGGAGTACCACCCGGCTCAATCCTTGGATCACTTTTTTACTCACTATATGTAAATGATATATCAAGTGCCATTGATTTAGATTACTTGTTGTACTGTGATGATCTAGTAATATATACAGAGTGTAAAAACTATAATGAGGGTATACAAAAATTATCGGTATGTCTTGATAAACTAGTAAAATGGTGCGACGATAATGGTCTCAAACTAAATGTTGACAAAACGAAATGGATGGCATTTTGTAAAAATAATGATATTAGATCAAAAAAAGAGGAGATTGGCGAATTATATGTAAACGGAAAGATAGTCGAAAGAGTTCAAACTTTTAAATATTTAGGTGTTACTATTAATAGCTATCTCACTTTCAAAGAACATGAAGACCAAGTCGAAAAAAGAATGAATAGTGCACTGGCCAAATTATATTCAATAAAAAGATTTTTGAGTCCAAGTGTAATGAAGTCAATGCTTTCTGCATATGTAGTAAGCATTATAGATTATGCCATAATCATTTGGGGAGTTAACAATTCCAAATTAGTTACTCTACAAAGACAAATCAACAGGTTCTTACTTGCTTATTTCCTACCATCATACTATCGAAAAGCAAGAAAAAAAACAAAATTTAATATTGCAAAAATAGATGTTAATGACATGTTACAGCGAATAAATTTACTAACTATCAGTGAAAGAAAAATATTTGCAATTCTGAAATTTGTATTTAAAAAGAGGCTATCACTTTTTAAAGATTATTTTGAAAAAAGTAAAAAAGAGAGTGAAAGTAAAAGCATACATTACGATTTTAGATTAAAATGTCCAAAAAAACCTAATTCAGAACTATACAAACAATCAATTCATTGGTGCGGAGTTTTTACATGGAACAATTACTATAAAAGTTTTATAATCACAGATATAAAAAGTTCACCTTATGATGTGTTTATTAAAATATGTTATAACAATATTTTAAAAGAAAGATGTAAAATTTTTGTATAATATTGTAACTTGTTATGATGACGAAAGGCTTTGTTTAAATGTGGAATGTCACGGAATTAACACATGCGTAAACGGTACTTTAAATTTTGTTAAAGATTTTAAGTTATTAATGGTTAGGGTACAATACCAGACAAATTTTTGTAATGACTGATACCTGTAAACCGGAAAATAAAAGCTATCTATCTATCTATCTATCATGTATTCTGATTCGGATTAAACTGAGAACCTTCAAAAAGCTATGCAAGCTAAACCATTCCAGTTACATTTATTTGCTATGCTATGAGTAATTTGTAATTATTAGCGTATTTAACCTTACATACGTAGTTACATAGTCCCAACGAAATATGATTACATCCAAAAATTACTGGACAAAATAAATATGTGTACTGTGTGAAAAACAGATTTAAAATTAGGTATTTCAGATCAGATTTGACTGAACCTGTGAAAGGTTACCATGACTTATGCAATCTTTTTTACTTTTACAGGCTTCTATTTTGTGTACGAAATAGTACAACAGCAGATTGAATGCACTTTTAAACGCAGCTCAAGACCGTACAATTTTCGACTTGAAATCAACTCCCAGTTGAGTTTTTATTATTGATACAAGGCAACTTATAAATTGAAACTATTGTTTCATATAAGAATTTATGGAAGGGAAAAGGTGCCATCTGTATTTTTCAACCGCTAACTTTTATTTGAGAATATTTTTCCGTCTGTTTGCGTACCAATTGTACTGGTAAAGTGAAATCTTTTCTTGACGTTTCGATTGATACACACTTAACTGACTGCCACTGGTACGTATGCAGGCGTACAAAAACCACAATCAAAATTTAACGACCAAAAATAAAAATGGGTCCTTTTTTCTTTCTCAAACTCACGTCTCTTTATTTGATACAGTATTTTTTCCTATTTCTTTTCCATGTGGCTTTGTTTTAAAAGTTACCCCTTTCTTTTTATCCATTAACATTTTATGAGGAAAACTGGTTCTAAACTCCAGTACTGCGTTCTATAATTTTGTCCCTTGGCTCGAGCTATGCTCACTTTAGCATCTTGGCATCAATTTACACTATTCTGAGTACAGAAAATACGCAATCATGCAAGTGTGGAAAGTAGAATAAAGTCCACATCTATCAATTAAAATGTACGCATGTGTATAATAAATTGATGTTTTTATGTACGTACTATAGAACAATGACAATTTTGAGTATAATGTTAGTACATACTCCCTTGTAAAGCATTAAAATTCTGTATTAATTTACTATAGGTAGCGTAAGCTGCTAATAAACTTGTTTCGTCTGTCATTTGGTCTTCTCTTTTTTTTCATCTGAAAATAAGAGCTTTATTCAAAAAACATTTTTGGTCTAAAAAATAGCATGGTCAATTGAAAGTTATTGCATAATTCCTTTAGGCTGTTACATCTACGCAATAATTTCTAATTTAGAGGAAAGTTTAAGTGCATAACCGTTTTAAATATTAATATCTGTGTCAAATGGAAGACATTAGAATATATATATACATTGCGTGCTACGCATGGGATGAACGAAATTTGGAGACACCAAAAAAAAATTAGAAGCCACGCTATTGTGACCATGATACCGTTATGTTTCTTTATTGCTCTTGTAGGATACGTGCAGTGCGTATTACGACAGATTATCCTTCAGAGACACAGACAGAAGTGTAAGCTTTCTGAAAATGTAAAGTTATTCCTTTCTTTTTATCCATTAACATTTTATGAGGAAAACTGGTTCTAAACTCCAGTACTGTTTTCTATAATTTTGTCCCTTGGCTCGAGCTATGCTCACTTTAGCATCTTGGCATCAATGTACACTATCCTGAGTATATAAAATACGCAATCATGCAAGTGTGGAAAGTAGAATCAAGTCCACATCCATCCATGAAAAAGTACACATGTGTATAATAAAGTGATATAAATATAAATATAACGTACTATAGAACAATGACAATTTTCAGTATAATGTTTGTGCATACTCAATTGCAAATTGCAACAATTCTGTATTAAACCTGTACAGGTAGCATAGATACCGTATGCTGCCTAATAAACTTTTATTTCGTCTGTATTTCGGTCTTCTCGATTTTTCTGAAAATATCAGCTTCAATCAACTCACAAATTCGATCTAAAAATAGCATGTTCAATTAAAATTTATTGCATAATTCCTTTAGGCTGTTATATCTACGCAATATTTTTTTATTTTAGAGGTAAGCCCAAGTGCATAACCGTTTCAATACCTGTTTCAAATGGGTACACTCGAGCATGCTGGTCAAAAGAAATTACAAGCTAAATAACGATTTTTAAAGGACTGATAAAAAATTTAGTTGATAGTTTTTATCAAAATACGTTAGCGTTGTATGGTCTCATTAGGGTTTTGTTTTGTTTGTATCATTTCAACAATTGTAAAGCTTACGCTACATCAGTACTCCATTCGTACCGGTTTCCAGGATACACTTGAAGCACATGCTATCTCATTTATAATTCAATGCATAGTCTATTCTTACGCATCTTAGAAACACAGGTGTTTATTATGTCATTGGAGGATATATGCATTGAATGTTACGCATGTCATGAACGAACTTTGGAGACACAGAAAAAAAATCAATTAAAATCCACGCTATTGTGACCATGATACCCTTATGTTTTTTTATTGCTCTTGTAGGATACGTGCAGTATTACGCATCAATTATGCATAAATTCCCTTCAGAGACACAGGCAATACGTGTAAGCTATAATAATATAAAAAATACAAATGTATTTTTGACAAACTTACAAGACATAAAAAGTCCTGATGATAACCAAAAAACTGTTATTGAATAAAAATTGTACAGTTTTAATATTTTTTGTATAAATAAGTGATATACATTTTAAAATTGCTCCTACTTCTGGAAAATGTAAGTAAATTTTGTGCACCCAAATCTTAATTATTTAATTTATTAGCCCTGCTATGACAATTACCTCATTTGATACATTTCTTGTAACAAAAATAAAACGTTCTTTTTGGATTGACACTTTTAGAGCTTATTGACTATGGACTCTAAAAAGGTTAAACTAGAAGGTCTATCAGCTAATGCTTCAAAGCATGAGTGTCCAATTTGTTTAGGTATTCCAAGAGCGAATATATTCCAGTGTAAAAATGGACACTCTCTTTGCGACTTATGTTATGCTAAGGTGACATCATGCCCAACATGTCGATCCCCTGAAGTCGGCATCAGAAACCTGATGGCAGAAAGCTTACTAGACGACATTCGATTTAAATGTAGCTGGAGTGAACACGGATGTGACAAAACCATGCTTCGTGGTGAACTATCAAGTCATGAAGACATGTGTAATCAAAAGTAAAAGCTCAGCACCAATTATTTGTATCCGAATCAATTTACTTATGAAACATTCATGCATAATTTGAGTGATTTGTTATTTATTTTACAGTCCATATATTCAATTTGGTTCCCTATTTAACAATCTTCGTGTTTGTCAATACAAATGTACATCTGGTTGGTTGGGTGTACTACAAAACTGCAATGAATTCATCAATCATATCAAACATAATGGAAATTATGTTTTCTTCGACAATATTCAGTTTGGGAAGACTTTTACTTGCGAGCTGAAAGTCAACAATATTGAGAGATTGACAATCAGACCCAGCAAAAATCATTTTCGAACCGATGTTTTTTCGCTTTTATAATCCAAGTGGCAAAGTGGAATTATTCTTCCCGTACAATTTTGTTGATAGCCGATAGCGTTGGCAACAAAGACATGTGCTGGGTCATTGATCAACTAACACCACAAATTTCACCGCTTGTGGCGAGGATTACAATTAATGGAAATAAAAATCCTAGAACGGTCACTCAACCTAATCAAATTAGCTCGTTAAAGTTGAGCTGGACTGTGAAGCCTATTTGCTGGAATGAATTCAAAAAAATGGTAAAATTAGAACAGAATATAGAAAACTGACCATCATTTCCGTTTTCAGTACCACGCTCACTTGTGTTTAGGGATTTTGCTTACAGCGATGACGGATTACTAATTGAAAGGATTATTTTTGAATTGAACCCCTCAAACTAAAATATTCAGAATAAGAAACATATATCAAGTAGAAAAGTGATTTTCATTGGTTGTATTGTAATTTTTTGTTTAGTAGACAAATTGTGCAATGCACTTTGCTTAACTGTAATTTAAAACGGTTAAATATGCTCCTCATTGTCCAATATTATTTGCTTTTTAGAATTTTCGGTATTTTTTAAAAAATTTAAGTGTTCACCCAAATATTGTGAACACAAATTAGTTATTGTGTCAAAATTTAAATTCAATTAACACCGGGAATTTCACCGGTTGTGTTAAGGATTACACTGAATAGGAACACAAGTTATAGAATGCCGTCTCAGTAAACAAATCATCAACGTTGAGCTTGGTCGTGAAGCCTATTTGCTGGCAGGAATTCAAGAGAATGTGTAAATTAGCTCAGAAAACAGAAGGACTTTCATTTCCGTTTTCTGTGCCACTCTCATTCTTGTTTGAGAACTTTGTTTACCAAGACAGAGTACTAATTGAAGGGTTGACTTTCGAATTGAGGCCCTCAAATTGACGTATTAAAATTAAAGTCACTTATTTCAAATGTAAAAGTAATTTGCGTTAGAAACTGTTTTCAATGGTTTAGTTGATAATTTGTGTGGTGTTTGTACATTTAACGTAGATCAACTTCAATTGATAACCGTAAAACCTATTCTTATGTATTTGGTATCATCAGCTATTTATAATATTGTACAAATTTGTGAGTTTGGTATAGTTTAAGTTGTGCAATTTAGTTGTCTTGTAATAGCAAAACGAATATCATTTGTAGCTTGGTTACATGAAATATTTTCAAAGAGGGTATAGTTTTTTGAAATACAAACAATTTGAATTAGTGCGGTATTCAATTGTGCAGTGAAATCAAATATTAGGTTATTTTGAAATTCCTTGTATAGACGTTTCTATTTTATGTATATATAACAGCATTTGAAAAAGTAATATTGTAATTTTATTTTTGATTTTTTTTGTTCAATAAAATTGACATGCTTTAAAATATTTAAGATTGAAGTGGTACTTAAATTTACTCAATTTTAATTAATGCAGATCTACATTTACACTGTAACGTATTATGTGCACATAAATGTAACATGTATTTTTATGAAAAATTCGCGAACAAAATGTTGTAGACAAATCCACTTAATTGTTACTAGCTCGAGATTTTTATCCTTTTAGAAAAGTAATAAATAAATTGTACATTTATGTACATAACAAAATAAACGCATTTGTTGCAGTATTCATACAGCTTCACAAAATGAATATGTTCCGATGTTATTTAAAAGTTTAGCCTGTATTTTATAGAAAGTCAACAACAAAAGGGATTGGAAATTGTCTATAAAATGTGATCTATAACTTGCACTACATAAGATTTCGCGAATTTCATTTTCAAAATCGTTTCGGATGGTGATTTAATATATTGTCTTATCACCTAAACATTTTATGGGTAAAAGATTTCAATTTGTGCTACTTACAATAGTTTTTGAACTTTCACTGCCACCTTTCACAATAATGAATACAATTGAACACGAAAGTTCAGTGAAACCAAAAGCCATATCATTATCGTGCCGTCTTATATCAAACCTTTGTTTGATATTAAAAAAAAAAAATAAGTTCAGGTTGAACAATGAATTACACATATGTAATAGGAAACATTCACATATGTGTTAAGCCGGCATTAACATTTGGTGTCCAAGGCCCTGATAGAGCATGCATGCGTGAGCTCACCCAAAACGGTAGGGTATTCACTAGCAAATAAAAACTGCCACTTTGTGACATCAATCATTTCTTTCGCTCTTTTCTTTAATAAATTAAGATTGTTTAATTAAAACAAAACGGTAAGTTTTGATCAGTCTACGATTGGCTACTTGGCAGTACAAATTTGGAGTAATTATTTAAATCCGTTTTTG
>JAQFXM010002209.1:0-26086 GCA_034693345.1 Entomobrya multifasciata
AATGAGAAACGGTTAAATGGAAATGTAAACGAGTTTAAGGCTCGAATAATGTTACCAATTTTGTCACCAGTTCGAGAGGTCGTAGAGGGGGATTGGATGTCGAATAAAAATTTGGCGAAAAGGTCGGCGTTTTTGAAATGCTATGAAAGGCTTTGGGAAGAAGGGGAATTGGATGAAAATTTGTTGCCAAAAAGAAGAGGCATTGAGGATTTCAAATGTGGGTTTTTGGAGGACCTTGAAAATGAAATTGAAGCAGAAATGAAAATTTGCGAGGGGAAAATTGGAACTAAAAAGAGAAAGCAGTGGTATCGAAAAACGGAGCCCGCAGTTTTTAGAGAAACGAATTCAGTCGAAGGAAACGAAGAAATGCCGTTGGTTTATAAGATTGATATTCGAATTGGTAAATTTACGGGTGGGGAGAAAATTGAGAATCTTTACAAATTTGATAAACTTGGCCTTTCCTTTGGAATAGTTACCAATTCGAGATTAGACGATTTGCCAAAATTTACATTGAAAGCTCACTTTGGAATATTTAACGTTTCCTTGGAACAAGTGCACTTAAACCAGGAAATAATTTCATCTGACCAAATTGAAGATTTGGCGAATTTTCAGGAATTTATTTCAAAGTTTGTCTTTGGAATTCACAATGAAATATTTGAGCGGGATCCTCAAAGACCAATGATGATTGCTCCTTTGAAAACTGGCGAGTTCAACGAAATCGATTGGATGTTAATTCGAGACATTTTGAAGACGGAGAAAGATCCAGACAAATATTTTAAACAATCCAGTGAGGAAACAAGAAACGAAATGAAATTCGACTCAATGGATTATACAAACAAGTTGCTGGTACCTTGGTACAAGAAAGATAAAGAATTATTTTGCACTTTAGGAATAACAGATCTTAACACCCAATCTGAATTTCCACAGTCAAAATATTCATCCTATGAGAAATACTTTACAGAAGAATATGAATTAAAAATATTTCATCCCGAGTTTCCACTAATTCACTACAAAACCATAGGAACCAATCTTAACTTTCTTACCAAGAAAGTTGACAGCTATGACATTCGAAAAGAAATGAGATCACAGTCGTTGATGATTATTCCAGAGTTGGTTAACGTACACGTTTTACCAGCAAGTTTGTACGTTCAAGGAAAATTTCTACCTTCGGTGCTTCATCGAATCAGTCGTTTGATTGTAGCAAACGAGTTAAGAATGAAGGTCGCAAAGTATTTTGGCTGGGATGTTGGTACTGGAAATGATGAAGACTTGGAACGTGATGAAAATTCCAATTCCATTGAAATTTTTGACACAGATGCTGCTACATTCAAGCAAGTAGAGGTTCCTACAATAATTGAGATTCGAGACAATATTGCACCTAAAGTCGAACGAAAAGAACGAAACATTGTTCTTTTGGAAACCATAAATCCAAATAATTTCGACTGGGTAACTGGTTACCAATTAGAGAGAAGGTCGATAAGGGACACAAACTACGCTTTACCTGAACCACCAACTTATAAATCCAATGTTTGCGATAACCTTGTTGATATCAAGACAGTCAAGTCTTATCATTTTGATAAGGAAACTGATTTCAATGTGGAGAAAGGTCCTTCTATCCACACAGTTATGGAAGCAATGACACTGTTCAATGCAAATGATAATGTGAACTTGGAGAAATTCGAGGTGATGGGGGATTCCGTCTTGAAATTGGTTGCTAGTCTGCACATATTCCATTCATTTCCAAATTGGGACGAAGGGAAAATGACACAATTGAGAACAAAGTTGATATCGAATTTACATCTTTATCAAATTGGAAAGAAGCATGGGTTGGGGGAATTGCTAGCTGGAAGCATTTTTGTTCCGAATGAAAGCTGGTTACCATGTGGATTTGCTATTCCAACGGATTTAGAAGATTCGCTTTTTGTAAATGAACTGGACAATATTCGAGACATAAAAATGAAAAACGATCATCATACAACTTACACACATTCAAGAGTTGGGGATAAAAGCGTAGCAGACTGTGTGGAAGCATTGATTGGAGCATATTTTATGAATGGAGGATTGGATGGGGCTTTTAGGATTATGGATTATCTTGGAATGCGTGGTCCTTTGGAAGGTGGTCAAGCAGTAAAATATTCCAGACGGAGTACAGTGCCTCCTCTTGGGGAACCTACCAAAACTGGCTTGTATACTCCAATACCGTTTTTGGAAGATTTGGAGGAAATTTTGCAGTACAAGTTTCAAAACAAAACGATAGTGATGGAAGCATTGACTCATCCAACATTTATGGGATGTAGTCAAACAAGATGTTATGAACGATTGGAATTTGTGGGAGATGCGATTTTAGGCAAGTTGAATATATTTTATAAAATTTCAGCTGTAATTTTATTTGAGGAAAATGTAATGAAGTTTTTTTTATTCGTAGATTTTCCTGTGACAAATTATATTTTGAAAGAGACTAAAATCAGTGACCCTGGTAAAATAACGGATCTTCGAATGGCTTTGGTGAATAACGTTACGTTTGCGTGTTTAACGGTTCGTTACGGTTTTCACAAGTTTCTTCGATATCATAGCGAGCTGCTAAAGTATTACATAGATCAGTTTGTGAAATACCAGGACGAAAATAATCACCGCGTTTCAGATCCGGTAATAACGTCTTTAAAAAGAATAATAATTTTATATGGAAGATTGTTATTTAGAAATTTTATTAATTTTTAACATTAAATTATTTCACAGTGCAAGCTTTTGAGTGATTTTGACTGCCCCACGGTACAGGAAATTGATGTGCCAAAGGTTTTGGGTGATTTATTTGAGTCGATTGCGGGGGCAGTGTTTGTAGATAGTGGTAATTCAATTGATGCAGTTTGGGCGGTTTTTTATAGATTGATGAAGAACGAGTTGGGTAAGTAAAAGTTGGGATTGAGAGTAAATGAATATTTTTATTTGGTAAAATTTCGGTTCTCACCTATTTTGTTTAAATTTTTTAGAGACTTTCTCCAAAAGTATACCCAAAGCACCGCTGCGAGAACTATATGAACAGTTTCCTGAACAGGTCAAGTTCACCAAGCAATCATCAAAAGACAATGATAAGGACACTGCCGAAACACATTTTAAGGAAGTATATTTACAGGTACCTAAATCTCCTTGTGTCAGAGGAATTGGGACAACAATAAAACAAGCTAAAATTGCTGCTGCAAAGTACCTTGTACGAAAGTTGAGATATGGGGATGCCCGAAAACCTAATTGATATATGTTATATTAATTAAATGATGCATACGTGTGTATAAAAGATTTCGTAATAAGTGCCAAAGATTTATTGTGATTTAAAAAATACTTGGGCTATCTGCCTTAATGTATAATAATTGCATACATATTATGTTGTACTACAAAAACCAAACTGTTGTGGAATTAAAAGTTTTTCTTAACTTTTGCGTATTATGCTACGTTAAT
Organism: Entomobrya multifasciata; assembly: GCA_034693345.1. NCBI lineage: Eukaryota > Metazoa > Arthropoda > Collembola > Entomobryomorpha > Entomobryidae > Entomobrya > Entomobrya multifasciata. The sequence goes on from JAQFXM010002209.1 coordinate 3,451, forward strand.
CAAGGGAAATCAAATGTATTTTAATTCGAGTTGAATTTACTATAAACAAAAATGTTATTTAAAACAGTGGATAATACTGATAGATGAATAGTGTGTTATAAGTACCTAAGCAAATTATTTATGCGTGAATTTAACTGTGATACAAACAATGAATAAAAATTAGCCAACAAAAACTTAAACAAAATTTATTTGTTTGCACGATTAATTTTAATTATACTTTTCATGGAAAAGAAACTTTCTTATGCGCATAAGACTATCGTTTCAATTAAACTGATCACGGCAACATGTAAATTGATCCAAATAAACTTACAAAACGAATAAAAATTCTATGGTAACGAATGAGAAGTCAATCAGTAGCAAGGTCACGATTTACAGGTGGGGCCTGTGTGACTAATCCGCACTTTACTTTTACAAATAATTTTTTTCTGTCAATGACCGTGACAGTGGTATATGTCGTAGATTTTGCTAAAGTATAGTCACTATACATCACGGGTAATGAAATTAAAAATGCATTTTTGACGGTTAGAAAAAGTCTACAGGTCTGGTCAATATTGTTCCTATGTAATCTATTTCTAATTTTCGAGGCTTGGCTTTGTCCCAAAAATCAGCATCTTGTTATAATAGCGTCTTGGAAATGAGTATAGCTTGGACTAAATGAGTGCGTCCATGTAAATACATTTCGGCTTTTGCTTAATAGTTGTCTTGCAGACATGCTTTTAGTGTAATTTTAGATGTCAGTAGATGAAAAACCTCGTTACTCTGTATTACAATATCGACCGCTCACCAGTAGATTGGAATTCCCTAGCTAGCTTTTTTGCTGTTATCAAAGTATGCTTAAACGAATACTTCCCCAATAACATAACAGTGTGCTCACCAGAAAAAAGATGATATGTTATATTTTGCAGGAAAAAGTATAAAATGTTATTACTAACAAGTGGGTACGTCAAATATTGCAGAGACGTTTTTTGCAGTATAACTTCTCATTTTTATACATGCTACATACATGAATTTTTACAAACTGAAATCGAGAAGCCTTTTTACTAGTTTGATGTATACGTCAAAACGTGTCTTGTGTTAATGTTATTCCTGTGAAAAATGCAAGTGTACACGAGTTAAATACTCCAACCTGAAGCAACCCAAAGAAAAGGTTTTTACTACAAACACTATTCTTTTGAATCACGTTTTAACTAAATATACAATAGAATTGGAGCTATTTAATGTGATATGATAATACAAATTAAACCAATGTTATTACTCTAACCTACTTGATTATTAAAATCGCGTTGTATATGCTGGGATTTTCATAAATCGATAAAGACTCCTCGTGCGGCATTAATTACTTGGATAGCACTAACAATTAATTGTTTTTTATGGACAGAAAAAATATTAATAATAGATGAGCAAAGCTTGAACGCTGTCTTAAAAAAATATTTTGCAAGCAAAATCCAAACTCAAGCTTTTGTCAGCATTCTAAGTAATACACGGCTGTTAATAGCAAAAAAGGATTTTTTGCGCCAAATTTATTATGAGGATCAATTTATTATATTCGGTTTGATATTTCGTCAGAATATTAGCAAGCATGTTAAAGGACCAATCACTTGTATAATATTACTTGCTCATCACCCTGTAACGTGCAAATTAGCTTATCAACTATTTCCATAAATTCTTCGAAAAATGTCCTGAAAAAAAATTCTTCTTTATATAATTTCTACAAACACTCGATTACACAGAAATTCATATATTTTGGGTACCATAAAAGGTTTAGAAATAGAAATCCAAAGTAATATTAATGTTTAAAAGTATTCACTTTTTTAAACATGACAAATCTTAAATCATATATCGTTATCGTTTTTGTGTTTGCTAATTTACCACTGAAAAATTTATTTGTGTATTCAAGATTTAATTACCAGTATTACCCTGAAAAGGACATTGAAAATTCAGATTTAAACAACGGAGACCAGTGGCTTTTACAAGCAATTGAGGAGTGGAACCGCGGACAAAGATCAGAAACCTTTCCAATTATCGAAAATCTTAACACTATTTTAAAACCTTTTGCAAACGAAAATTGTTTAATTGATATCTTGAATTTCCAAAGAGTTGAAATTATAAATATTGATTACCCGACAATAATTCGTCATTTGAGACCGGGTATATTGAGCTTCAAGCAAATCTCCTTGGATGGTCCAGTGAAATCAATGATCATGTTTCCAAGTGACATCAAACAATTTACATTAAATAATACTGAGTACCGACCTCCATGCCCATTCTTCAAACTATTTAAAGACATTGAATGCAGCGAAGTTTCGTTTAATAATTTCGCTTCGAAGTCAAGAACATGGAATTGTGAAGTGAACGTACATTTGTTTCCGCACCCAAATTTATACGAATGGGTTTTCTATAAACTTCAACGTCTCCCAGAAACAATTTTGCATCGTGTTCAAATTCTCGATCCAAAACACGTGTATCCAGTAACATTGTTTATCGACTTATCAGACAGAGAAACTGTAATAGATGAAAATTTGAAGGTTTGGAAATCTGAAAAGACAAATTTACAGATGGAAGATTTACTTCGTTCTAATAATATTGTGCAACGCTTATTCATTGAAATGAATATTGAAAAAGAACGATACTCAAGAAACCAACTAAAAGTATACAGCACAAATATAACTAAAATTTTAGTTTTACGAAGTTTAAACACGATTGCTGAGACGATAAACATATACAGAATCCCCTACAAGCTGAAAAGCTGGAAACTGTTAAGCCTCAAGAAACTTACAGAAATATCGTATTTTCCTGCAGACAGTGAAACATTTTGGGGAAACTCTGTAGATCGTAGCAAAGGGGGTTTTACTGAAATTGGTTTGTATCGACATATGGCAATGTGTGAAAATCAGTACAGACTTGCCAACTCACATTTCATCAAACCCTTTCCAGATAATGAAGAAGAACGCATGTTTCACGCTTACGCATACGTTTTACAATCAATAATGGGTAATTATTCTTATTTAATGACAAATTCTGCTGGCCGAAAATGTTTCAACGGAAAGATAATACAAGATCACCGTGTTACCGATTACCAGTTATTCTCCACCAAAGCAGAAATAATGTGGGTATCGAGAGGTACAGCAATGACTTCATATCAAACTGGGCTCTCAGTAAATTTTACATTAAGTAGTCTCCGATTTGTTGCATGCGGGGAAAAAGGTATGACCCAGTTTGCTTATGTCGAGCTTTTAAAAGCATACGATTTGCCAACTTGGCTCTTTGTTTTATTAATTATAGCAATATTACAGTTTACGCTTAGAGTTCTTTGGTTACCAGTTCCAGGTTCTAGACATTTGCTGTCCTTAATTAAGGTTTTGCTTGAGCAAGGTGATCCATTTTTAGCGTCGGTCACTCAAGTATTTCGCGTGAGGTGGATAATAAGTGCGTTTTGTCTGTTTTCTATTGTAATTAGCAATGGTTACAAAAACACAAATGTATACAACATGATGCTGCCTCGAAAAACACTATTATTTGAGTATTTACATGAAATAATAGATAAAAACCCTATAAACAAAAATATTTACGCTAGATCTGTTACATTTTCACATCACAGTTCATGGAAAGATAAGGATATATGGAAGTATAGGAAGGCATATAAGTATGGTTATTACTACCATCATGAACATAGTTATTATATAGGCAGAGGTGTAAACTATACTTTTGTGGATTCAGAATTACTAAGACGCTTTGATATTGACGAATACAAGCAGCCAATGCACGATAGATTTGGTACATACCAATACCTTTGGAACGAAGCGTTAAGACTTACAGAGCTTCATCGTAAATTAATAACTAGTAGTCAATTACACCCAAAAATTTCTGGTTTGATGGGTTCATTTGTTGAAATACTTACTCCTTTATATATAATAAATTACAAGGGAACAATGGACTATTTGAGAAAAAGAGATTATTCGAAGGAGTTTGAAAAATGGTTATTCGGTAAAGAAGAAGAAATGCTTTTAGATGAGTTGTCGAAGTGTAACAGAACCGCAGTAATTGCCCCACACTACAAAACCAAAAAACATGCTAGAAAATTGTTGAAGGAAAACCAGGCATTGCCTGTGAGCATAAGTAAAGAAGTATATTTAACATTATTGGTTCATGCTGAAATAAATGGATTTGTACCACCTTACATGTATAGAAAAATTCGAAGCATTCTAAATTCTGGTGTTTTAGACTGGTGGGTCAAGTATATTGCCGATGATGATGGGATTCCTGTGTCAATGTCAAAACCACTTGTAGCTCCAACTATGTCTGGGAGCATACTAGTTTTGTTTATATTGCTTCTGTCGGGATGTGTTATAAGTTTTGTGATTTATGTAATTGAAATACGAAATATTATTATAAGGTTTTTGAAAACGTTATGGCTGAAAATAACCCACCCTTTAAAGTGTGTTTTCCAGTATTCGAAGATTGCCAAGAGGAATATGAAATTGGAAAACCACATAAATATTGTTGCCGTCAAAACAGAAAAATTAACTTTAAAAGTTAAGTAAAATGGTAAACTTACTTTAGGGTTTTGAATTTATTTATTTGGTTTTAGCCATACTTAAGTATGTTTGGGTTCATATTTACATTCTTAAGTATATGGTCGTAATAAAAGACAAAAAAATGATAAATTTTCCTCGTAAAATAGAGATAACAATTATATTCAGACATGCTTCATATTACGCAGATAAACAAAGTCACCTTAAAACGATTGTTACATTGAGACGTACGTGATATGTAGGACCAATTCTTTGTTTTTCCATGTGCTATGAAGTATTAAAGGGCTCATTGGTCTAACAGATAATTTTGTGGAAAAGCATTTTTATAACATCTGCAGCAAACCAGCGATAAGTCTCCGAGCAGCTCGCTGTTATTATTATACAGCAAAAATTCAGGACAAAAAGTTAACTGCTTTCCTATCCAAATATCTTACTGTTGGCATAAATAATTTTCTATGCCATGGTTGCGTCATTATAGCGCATTATTGTTTCTTCTCGTCTTCAAATTTATTATGGCTTACATGACAACTGTTTTCCACGGATACAAGTTCTAAGTTTTTCTCTGCATGTAAATCCCATGGGCACTGCCAGAAGTGTAGTCTTGGTCAAGCTGAAACCGAATATTGAACACATATTGGTAAATAATCACAGCTAATATGATGTGAGCTGCGTAAACCGATAAAACGGATAGAAATAGAAATTCCAATATGTAGCTACTGTTTACCAGTTCACAAATTCTACACTGACATATTCGAAATGCACGCAAAATGAATGAACAATATGCCAATGGCATTATCAAAATTTAAGAGGTTGTGTTGGGAAAATGCAGTTGGCAATAGTCATGAGCTCATATTTAGCAAAGCGGATATGGAAAGTAGAATTGACCTACTATAAAGATTATACTTTGATAAAAGGCTAATCTTTAACCTTTTATCAAACATTTAATACAACTCTGATGTCAAGAAACGTGATTTAACATGTTTTTACAATTGACCGGTGCATCATTTAAATCTATTATAACTGAATGAATTTTGTCAAAGAATCGCCATTAAAACTAGACAGCATATCTGCAAAAACAAACTGAATTGTCAAAAATATGATGCTTGGAATATTACAAGTATACTGTCTACAAGTTTGATTTAAGACCTAAGGACTATCGAACAGCATGAAAATACGTTTGGCATTTAATTGAAAGAAATGATATATTTACTAACAAATATTAAATGAAAATATTTCTGCTATTAAAATCGTTACGAAAATTTTAATTGAATATACGACTACATAGTTATCTAAAAGTAACTTAGGCTCAAACTAAATGCTATATTGTACGCTTTTCTATGAAAACAAAGATCACCAGGACTTATGGATTTACTAGATAATACTTACTCCGCGTGTTTACCTGTGAGTACGTATTTGTCATAAGGTTAATCAATAGACTCAACTGAATTCTTGGAAAACTTGATCATAGCATCATCTTCCCCATATTTGTGTAAGGACAAAAATCTAATAGCAATAAAATAAACATATAATATAATGTATTCTATTCCATGCTTATCTAAAATGTTTTATTGATCTGAAATTTACACGACTCTACCACAAAAGTAAATTAGTTTTTTGACCACCTTCGACTTTAGTTAACAGACTAACCAACTTCATACTCTTTATTTTTTAAATGCAAATGAGTATGAATACAAGCATGAAGTAAAACGTAACTACAACAGAAACCGTTCTTTTTCTGATGCTTGCGAATTCTCTGGGGAAATTACTCATTCATATTGGTAGTAAGACATTAAATGCTTTACAAGATACAAAAACCCTTTACTTGCTTTACAACCCTGGGTTCTATCACTTTATATATGCATGTATTTGAGAAGGAATATTGTTGTTAACCATTTTATAAATTGCGTGAAAAAGGTATGTCAAATGTATTTTTATATTAAATACACGGAATCATCAGTATTACTTTAATTGTAGTTGTGACATATATATGAAGAAGGTCTTGAAAAATATAATTCATATAAAATGAATTTGTTTTATTGTACGTAATGATTTCTATGTACTTTCTCTTGTGGCACTCCAACATAAAAAATAAAGATAAGCTATATATGCTGCTATCATATCAGAGTATATTTATGTCCCACTTTGTTCAGACAAGTTTGACTGGCTGGAAAGACGTCCTTTTTCATTTCTGTGTTGCAGTTTCGATTTAAAGTTTTGTCATTAATTCAGGGAGAAATTTGTGCAAAAAATCATAGTTTACTTGATTCAGTGCTCTACTTTCATCCCCAAAAGCTTTTTTACAGAATCAAACAAACAAAAAGTTTTAAATCTTTTCTTGTGTAATCAAACGCTTGGATTATTCGAAGTGAAACCCAAAGTGCAACTGGACCGATAAGTACTGCGCATTTGAAGAAAATGGACCTGAAGAATAAGATGCTCAAGGTGCTTTACCAGGTAGAAATACTAACACTTACCTACGCTTACACTTAATTCTGTTTAGGTGATATGCTGAATGAACAATTAAATCGCAGTGCTTACAGAGTGACAGATATTTTTTAACCTACTGAAGGCTACACATTAATTTTATCGTCGGCTATAAGATTTTACCAAATATTGATAAACGTAATTATTAGATAAGATTATTAGATACAAATTTAAATTCTTAATTAAAAATCTGTGATCCAACCTGAACATTTCTTAACTAACCTTGACATGAAAAGAACTAGTTGTCATTTATTTACTGTGTGGCATATCTTACAATTACCTTTAATGTGATATCTTACCTACTTTGTTAATTTTAGCAAGCCTTTAAATACAATTAATTGCGTGTTACATTTCAAGTTAAGTTCAGCTCGTGCAAATCACTCATTTTGTAAACAACAAAAACTGATGCTTATTTACTTATATAGTTCTTGAGCTTATACAATACGCATCATCCTCATCGCCATTACCTATTGGCATATTCTGACTGACGTGAGAATGTACGTATAAATATATGATATTAATATATTGTTGGGGTGTATGACAACGTAGTTTACAGAAAACGTATTTAAAAAATAGTATGAAAATATTTTCTCATTAATATTTTTGTCTCTACGTACAAGTTCGCTCACACATAAAGATGGTTTGTTGATAAAGAAAAGCCATATCAATATGTGTGTGATACAGAAAGTTTACCCTATTGAAGTAACCAAGAACTGTTGAATTTTGGATGCACACATAGTTTAAAATTAAGCTATCGTTCACACAATATTATTCACAGGTATTATTCTAGTGTGGTGTAAAATACACAGCAAGTGCTCTGAGAATTTACCCATTTAGGTTTTAGACGCAAAATTATCAAATTGATTAACAACATGAATAGACAAACATATTCTATTTAACGTTTAAGTTTTACCAGTACTTGGAAGCCAAAAATAGCAATATCAAGGTTTTTTGGGTAACGTGAAGCAGTCATGTTTGTATACAACAAGTGCTAAGTTTGAAGGAAGAAATGCATAGTACATTTTTTTATAGTTATAGCAGCTTAATTACCCTCTTCAAACTTGAAGTGAATCAGTAATTCATTCTAAACTGTACGCTTAGCTCTACTGTAATATCTTACCCACTACTTTAATGTTAGAAAGACTGCCAAAACAATTGTTTTTTTACATTGAAGTTCAGTTGATTCCAGCTCGTACAAATGAATAATCTTGTATGCAAAAAAGTAACTATTATCTTTTGATTGACGTGAGCATGTAAATATCAATATAATGCTGAGCTGTATGCAAACGTATCCCAAAAATAGTATGAAGTAGTTTTTTAATAAGCATTTTGTGTTACTGCATTTAAGCAGTTCTGTAGGGTTTTGTGAATCGTGTTCTAACTTACCAACTGTATTTCATAATCGAAAAAAAGGTGATATGCAATTAATATGGATAGTCACTTCGACATCATGTTGATCTATGTCATGGTATTGATTAAAATCGTGTCAAAAATTATTCCATAAAACATTCCTTTCTGACTTTCTTTTAAATACATGCATTGAAACTACTTCTTTTCACACATACGTTACTCACCTTCTTTCCACGTTTTTGAAAACCGGATAAATTGCTAAGCTAAGATTGAGTAGAGCTATTGGTTGTTGATAAATAAAAGCAATACGGATGTATGTGCGATATTATAAGTTTATCTGGTTCAAATAACCAAGAAATCTCTTGAATTTTTATATACCACTAGGTAAAAAATAGCTATCGTTCAAACTATAATATACCGTCATAAGCCTTATATGGTTTAAATAAATAACAACTGCAATGAAAGTTTGTACATTGAATTTTAATACGTAAAAGTATCAAATCGAATTACACAGCATGAACAGACAAACCAATTTCTAGTAGCGTGCAAATTTTATTACTATTTGGAAACCAAGAAGTTATTTCAATATTTTACTTGAAAATATAACACAAACTCTTTCAAATTGAATTCCGAAGACCAAAATAAATGCTTGCGTATAAAATTGAGAACGCCGGACAAAATAAAACATATTTTGTTCTCCAGAATACTTTTATTTCATTCAAATAAATTATTATTATCATCATTAACGTTATATGTAATTAGGTAAAATGTCTAGACGCGATATTGTCGACGAAACGTTTGGTGATATATCGCGTTTTTTAAGTTATCGCCGAAACTTGCACCAACTGAACGGTGAAAGTGTGCCACACTTATCTGAACACGTCACTACTGAAGAAATTGCTTCCACAGAGGGGCAGTCTGCTGGTGTGGAACCTACAAGTTCTGGTAATGACGACGGGCATATTTGCGAATCTGTAAAAGTAGAAAACAGCGAAGAAAGTCAAGAAATTGACATATTCACCATTCGGCCCTCAAGCTGTAAGGGTGGTACTAGTACAAATACAAGAGTTATTGTAGAAACTTTAGCTGATGAAAAGTCCGGTGATAATGATAAACACATTCAAAATGAAACTGACACTTCCAAGGGGTTGTATCATTCCGAAATGACACATGCGGTCAAAGATGATAGTACGGTCGATACCAAAAATGTGGAGGGTGCCAGTAGTTTGGAGGATTTAAATAGGTCGAACGGTGGAAATAGTTTGGAGGGTATAAATAGTTTGGACGACGGAAATAATCTGGAGCTTGAAAATAACTTGGAGGGTGGAAATAATTTGGAGGATAAAAATAATTCGGAGGATGAAAATAATTTGGAAGCTGGGAATAATTCGGGGTGTGGGAATAAATCGGATTTTGGGAATAATTCGGAGGGTTCGAATAACTCGGAGGTGGGGAATAATTTGGAAGCAGGAAATAGTTTGGATGGTGGAAATAATTTGGAACCAGGAAATAGTTTGGATGGTGGAAATAATTTGGAATCACGAAATGGTTTGGATAGTGGAAAGACTATAAAAGGTGCAAACAGTATCATAGATACAAATAGTTTTGGGGGTGGAAATAGTTTGGAGGGTTTAAATAGTTCGTAGGGTTTAAATAATTTTGAGGGTTTAACAAGTTCGAAGGATGGAAATATCTCAGGGAGTGAAAGCATTTCAGAGGGTGAAAATTTTTCAGAGGGTGAAAACTTTTCAGAGGGGGAAAACTTTTCAGAGGGTGGAAAAATATCGGACGGTGGAAACATTTCGGACAGTAGAAACATTTCGGAGAGTGGAAACATTTTTGAGGAGGAGAAGTCGTTGGATGGTGAAAATAATACAGAGGACGAGAATAGTTTAATTGTTGGAAATATGTCAAAGGGTGGAAACAATTTGGAAGGTGGAAGCAATTTGGAGGATATAAACGATTTAGAGGAAGGAATTGATTTGGACGGTAGAAACAATTTGAAGGGTGGAAACAGTTCGAAGGGTGGAAACAGTTTGGGAGATGGAAACAGATTGGAAGATGGAAACAGTTTTGAAGGTGGAAACAGTGTAAAGGGCGGAAAAAGTTTGGAGGGTGGACCCAGTGTGGAAGGTGGACCCAGTGTGGAGGGTGGACCTAGTGTGGAGGGTGGACCCAGTGTGGAGGGTGGACCCAGTGTGGAGGTCGGACCCAGTGTGGAGGGTGGACCCAGTGTGGAGGGTGGACCCAGTGTGGAGGGTGGACCCCGTGTGGAGGGTGGACCCCGTGTGGAGGGTGGACCCCGTGTGGAGGGTGGACCCCGTGTGGAGGGTGGACCCAGTGTGGAGGGTGGACCGAGTGTGGCGGGCGGAAATTGTTTGGAAAGAAGAAATAGTTTGGAGGGTGGAAACAGTTTGGAAAGCGGAAAAAGTTTGGAAGGTGGATACAGTTTGGACGGTGGAAACAGTTTTGAGGATGGAAATAGTTTGGAGGGTGGACCCAGTGTGGGGGGTGGAAACAGCTTGGACAGAATAAACAGTTTGGAGGGTGGAAACAGTTCGGAGGGTGGAAACATTTCGAAGGGTGGAAACAGTTCGGAGGGTGGAAACAGTTCGGAGGGTGGAAACATTTCGAAGGGTGGAAACAGTTCGGAGGGTGGAAACAGTTCGGAGGGTGGAAACAGTTCGGAGGGTGGAAACAGTTCGGAGGGTGGAAATATTCCAAACACGCCAAATAATGGTTCTCAAAATTCACTTCCAACTAGAAAACCTTCAGGTCAAAACAACACTGTGATTCAGATGAGCCTGGACGATGAAAACAACGTCAATATTCGTGAAGAAGATAACAGTGCTGACAACATGCTGACAATGTTGGAGGTGTGGTCCATATTTGCCGTGTGCATTGGTGCTATGCCTTACTGGATTTCCAGTGATGGTGATCGTACAGTTGTTCATCGCTCATTTATTAGCAAGGTTTTGAAGATGATTTTTAAATTGTTTGTTGGGCGGTTTTGAGTACATTTATGACTAACAATTATTATTTTGCAGGTTTTATGGTACATATCTTTAGGTTTATTTATAATTGAGATTGCAAATGTAGTTCCAAACATGGCACCAATTTTTGATGAAAAACCTGGAGCAATTCCATTCGTATATCTCGGCGCTAATTTAGCTTTTGGAGTGTTTCGGCTAATACTTATTAGGAATGCTATATGCAAAGAGCAATACCTTGTTCGAGCCAACAATTCTCTTCTTATGTTTTCGGACTCAAAAATCGCAAATTGGGTAAGTTTTATTGGCATTTTGTTGACGATATTTTCCAGGAAAATATTATTTGGTTTCGTTATAAGCATATCTTTTAATTATTTCAGAAATCTTTCATGGCACTGTGCTTATTAATTCTTATCTCATTATCTAATGCTTGCCTGTACATCTTATTTCAAACTAAAATTGAAAATAACTACGGTGAAATCGAAGTCAAGGACATACTTGATGTACTTGAGTGCCTTGGAAAGCTTCCATTGACTTTGTCAACTTCTTGTACAAATTCTCCACACTTATCGCTAATAAGTATTACATGGAGCCTACTTGGATCAGTCATAACTTTACACGAGTTATTTATGGGAATAGTCGTAGTTACAGGAGTAACAATATCATGTGCAACAGTTTTAATAGTCACCATGAATTTACTTGAATCCGACATCAGTGAATCTGTTGAATTTCAACATGTGTCCCAAACTGATTTCACAAACATTACGAACTTGGCTGAAGAATTATCCAAATTCATCGGAGAAGCTTTACTAGCTTACCTTTTCATACATGGATTGGAGTTACCAATGGCTCTCGATCATTTTCTTTCTGGAAACCTTATTGCAATACTATCCATCGTATTACATTACGGAATAATATTCATTGGATTAGTTCTCGGCTCAATTTGTTCTCTAAAGGTAAATTATTTCAACTTTACGTTCTTATCGAAAAATATTGGTATCTTCCAAAGGCATTTAAACAGCTGCAAAGTAGGAGTTTTAAAGGCATAGTTAAAAAGTATTAATCAAAAAGTTAATTTTATCATGCAAATGTGTTTAGATAAATGTTATATCTGATGTCATATCAACTCGACAAAATCCTAGCCCACGCCTTGTTGGATCTGCTATGCTACGTGCATTTGTTCATGATTTTCTTTCCAGAAAATCAGTTGGCATTGGATTACCGGGACTATTTGTGATAAACTTCAAGATAACGTTTAGTGTGAGCAATTATCATTTTCTTCATAACTTTAGATTTACTCGCAAACTTCGTAATTAAATGGTATTGAATGAAACAATATGTAATTAATAATAAGGACATTTAATTTGTCTACAGTATATTGGACTCATTGGAACCATTTACACTACTATTCATTAAATACACACGAAAGTTTTTGAGGAGATTTTTTTAAACCAACTTCAGTAAAAATTCCAGTTAAATCATCAACATTTCCACAACTTTAAATTAATCCAAATGCGACTTTTACTTGTTTTGGTTTGTCTCTTTCTCGTGGTAAGTATTTCTATAAATGCAGACTCAGCCAGATTATTTTAGCTTTGTGGTGAATAACGTTTTAAATTGAATAACCAACGTTGCAGTTAATCATTGTGATGGGCAGACCCTTCAAAAATTTATCAAGGAAAAAAGAAGAGGATCCAGATTGTGACAAGGAATGTGAACGACAAAAAAATTTAGCCGCCGCGAAGGAAAACAATAAAAAAATGCCTAAGGGGGGATAATACATTCGGATTCCGAAAAGTCCGGAATTTTTTTCATGGATTGGAAAAGGAACGGATCTATGGATTGGATTATATATTTCAATAACAAAATTTAGATACAAAAATTTACATTAGTTGTTATTCAAATGTAACAATCATTAAAAACGCCTACTTCAATAGATTCATACTGAATTCATTTACCACAATTCAAACGTTAAGTCCGATTGCATGCCATAATATCTAACAATCAGTCTAACAAACCTTTCGCTGTATGTAATTGATTTACTGTTTTCGGAAAGCATCTGGATACTGGTTTGGTATTGCAAATACGTCACAAGCGACAAATGCATTAAACTTAAGTATACCATTTTCAGTATTATATCTTTGTTTTCGCATAACTCCTTTATAAAGGCAATTTAACAATTGTCAATGGATTCATATCATTGGATTTATATCATTTGATGCATTTTTATTAAGTATCAATGTATTGACACTTACTGAATTCACTCATGGTGTCTGGCCGTCCGTCCGTCCGAGCGATAACTCAAGAACACTTTGGCCTATTGACCTCCAATTTGGTACATTGGTCACTCAGGTCAAGAGCAAGAACGAGTTTGATTTGAGCCCCTAGGTCAACGGTCAACCCCACACATGATACAAAATAGTCCCAAATGACCCCTTACTTGACCCCTTACTTGATCCCAAATGACCCCTTACTTGACTTTTATTTTAATTGCCGAACGTTTCCTTGTGTCTAAAATTTAAAAAATGGAGAGCTTGTACGAGAATGGAGAACGTGTATTGCTTTCAGTAGATCAACAAATGTCTAACTTGTAGAAGTGTAGAAAAATTTGACTACAAATTTGATGTTGGCCAAAGCCCGTTTTTGGAGAAAATTGCTCTGTTTTAATATAACTTAATATTCATAAATTGATAAACACCACATACGAAGGAGCGAATCATGTTTTAAAGAAAAATAACGATAACGAATACGACTCCGAATGTAAGAAAGAAAAGAAAGAGGCTCAGAGAAAAATTATTCAAAAGAATAACCGATCAGGCTAACAAAATTCACATTTTTACTCTATACACCTAACACTTTATCATCATTGACGCACAAGAATATCGAATTTGCGTTAAATATGCATTATTTTTTAGTCGCGACATCTTAAAAAATCAATAAATAGAACGATGCTTACACCTTATTAAAAATTTATTACAAAAATATAGGAAAAATTACTAACTTGTTATGTGACTGGGTATTAAATAATTCCACGGTTTACCAAAATACGGTAAATATCTGTACCAATAATAATACCAATTGGAGTAATTAAATTATCAAAGGCAACGACTTGTAAATCTTTTTGTTTATTCCAGCGCTTAACCGTAATTATAATTCAATAGAAGGTAGACAGAGTTTAAGTTTCACACGTTTTAATACTGATTGGCTGATGAATTTTTTTATATTCTTAAGAAAATCTTTTCCTGCATTTCTATTGCTACATTGGATTAGTTTCGTCGTTGAAAGTTACTCAAATTTATTACAGCTTTTATTTAAGTATTCTGTTCATGTTCTGTTCAACAGTTTGTGCTCTGCAAAGTATTCAGGTGAATGGCATATCTGATGGCTTTTCCGAGAAACCAGTTCACGTCTTGTTCGATCTGCCATGATACGTACATTTAAAAGCAACTTGGTTTTTAGAAAATCCACTGATATTTGGCTGCTGGAACTTTTTGTGATAAAGTTCAAATTAAGATTTACTGCGTGTAATTTTGTGCTCAGTAGTTTTTCAATGAATACGTACGTGTATTGTCCATTAACTATAAGACGATAGTTAATTTCATTCATAAAACAATACATCATTATCAGTAATGAAGTATATCTTAATCACCTACAATGTTTGGGATTAGTTGGGAAACAATACACTATAAATTCTTAATAACAATTGAGCTTCTAACAGCTATGCAGCACTTTAAAGCCCATCTATCTGCCAATTATTGCCACTAAAAGACAGTTTTCAAAATATTATTTTGACAGGATGCGACTTCTATTTGTGATGATGGGTCTATTTCTCTTGGTACGTATATCGTTAGGTCTATTTTTCTTGGTACATACGTAGCCTAATCTTGGTGAAAATAGTTGCTAAAATGTATTTTTTACCAATTGTAGATAATGACGGGTACGTCATTTGAAGACTCGTTCAAAAGAAAGAAAAGGATCCAGATTGTGACTCCGAATGTACAATGCAATAGAAATAAGCAAATGTAAAAGAACATGGAAAAAAGTCACCCAGAAGTGGTTAACAAATTAGGCCCTCTAGTACGTCAAAGAATATATTTTATGAAAACGGTTTCATGGATTTGAGTAGATTAGTTTAAAAACAACTAAAATACTTGCCAAAAAATATTTACGCATGCATTGGCAACGAATAAAAATTGGAGCTTCAGTGGACACATTAGTAATAAATATAATGTTGCATTTTGTAGCGTAAATCTAAACTAATCTTTGATACCTATCAAATAAGCCGTCAGGGTTAGCAAAATTATGTAATCCTATTTTGCTCTGAAAACATATTTCCAATCAAACAATTAACTAGGCCTGTAGTACTACATGTTCACTGCAGTGAGTTTACTATTAAATCACATATAAAGGTTTTAGTATGCTCAATACTACCACTATGGGATAGAGCGAACGGTTTGCCAAGCAGAAAACATTTATGCAATTCTCAAATGTATGCAATTTTCATGACCACCTGTAATCATATATTTAATTGACATGTGAAGTATCATAGTGTGCTTAAAAATTACTTTTACACTGTGATGAGACTGTCAAATTTCCATTTACTTAAGAATCGATACAAACATTTAATTTAAAATAGAGCACTCGATCCAACCAGGAAGCGTAATAGAAAAACCAGAGTAAACGGATAAATCGATCAATCAAATTTATGTGAAGGCCTCAGAAGTAAGCGTGCTACAAAAAATCTAACTCATACTCTTGAGTGAAATTCAAAATTGCTGCATAATCAAATGGCGCCAACGAATATTATTACAATGATGGAAACTCCGAATGCAAACTTGTTTTTTCACATATTACTTATAATGTTTTCACTATGTAATTTGTCCACAGCTGAAAACCGCCAAACATTTCAGCTGAAATACAAAATAACGACTAAACTGCTAAAGTCCATGGACGTATTGGATCTGAGTATGGACAAAAGTTTAAAATTTCTGAGTTATGATGCAAAAACAACAATTGTTCAATATCTAAAAACAGATGAGTCGATATCTGCCTTGCCTAAGGCGCATAGAATCATAACCAACTTGTTCTCAACTCTCACACATTTTATTAGCGACAAATGTCTTATAGTATTTAATAATTTTGAGGGCATCGATATAAATCCAACAATTGAATTTCCAGTGATACTGAGACAATTTGATTTGGCATTCGGTCGTCTAAATTACATTGACCCAATATATAATAATCCAAACTCAGAGGGACAAATGTTTTGGATTCCAAAGGAAATGTTGTCTAAACTAAATGGAAATTTTTCCATCTTCATGCCAAACAACAACTACTTTTCTGACAAGTATGACATGTGTTCAATTTTTAAATACATCTATTTGTTTTGGCCCGTAGATCAAAATAGCTATCACTGTCTAGGTCCAAAGTCACTCAACTTCATATTGTCCTCAAAACCATGGCAATGTGAGGTTCAAGTGAATTTACTTATGCCCGATCGTTTACTTCGTCTTGGGAAATACACGGAAATGTTTGCAAAGTTGGCGTATCCTCAAATGCAAACCATTCCAAGCTTGAGGCCACAAGTCCGAATTCTAGTTAGTGAAAAACGTGTGCAATAATATGATTCGTTATCACTGGCTGTTTGGGCTTTAAAAATAAACGATCGATTTCGAAGCAATAACTTCCAAAATTCATTCCATAATCAGATACAATTTACTGCTCAAGTTGAATGTTACAAAAACTTGCAGCACGTACAAATGTATTTCAAGTGCTTTATTAAGAATTTACACGCTATATTTCCCTGTCCTGAATGTAGAACATTTGTGAGTTTGAATCCTGTGAAACTGGATTTTCTCTCGTTTGATCACATAGCTTATTTAGAAAGAGCTCAAAAATTTGTCGCCTTTCCTGGAAATATAGAGGCTGGGTTGAGCACCCCACTGACTAGACACATCGCCCATTATTCAAAAGAAAAGTCTGCAGAATTGCCACTTCTAAGATTGCGCAAAATGAGTATGAAATTATCAGATAAATTAGAAATGCTTGGGTTTGCATATGCATCCATATTCATGTGTTTTATGGGTAATTTAACTATGCAAAGAACCGCCGGACTTGAAAATCCAAATAACAGTCATATGAAATCTTATCTAGAGAGATCGGTTATTATTTTGGAAAGTGAATACAAAATTTACAACAGCGCATTGAGGGTGAGCAATATATTTGGGATGGTTCATTTTGTCAGCTGCGGCTCACGTGGAATTGAACCTTTTCCATTTCTACAATTTATAGCTGTATTTCAAAACAAGGTCTGCATTTATATGTTGATATCTTTTAATTCTATCCCTTGCAATTGTCAAGTTCTCCGAAGGTAGCTATAGGTGTATATGGTTACTGGAAAGCGCTTTAAGTATATTTAAAGTTTTAATGGAGCAAGGAAATCCATTTCCGGAAACGTTTGAAAAATATTCATCGTTGAGGTATTTAATGAGTGGAATACTTTTAGCTGCTGTGGTAATAAGCAATGCTTTTAAAAGCGAGAACATTTACAACTTAGTATTGCCAAGGTTGCAGATTTCCTATAAAACTTATAAAGAGCTTATAAATGATAATGTTACTGAGTATAGTTGAATTCAAGAAATAAGCTATTCAAAATCTTACATACCCTACTGCCCTAGGCCGCTTTTGACAAATATGATGTTTATTTTCTGTAAAAATTCAAGTTATGTAATTTCTGGATCATCTGAGCTAGGTAATTGGGATATTCGTACAAGTGCAGAAAATTCACCGGAATTGGCAGAAATTAGGACTTATTCCAGAATGCATTCGAAAGTTATTGAAGCAGTGCAAGCTCCAATGAAATATTTAGATGATTTTCTAAAAGTTGGCGTGATAGATTCTCATAGTACTGAAATGGTTATATGTGGGAAAGCATTAATAGACCTTTTGTGGAAAAAACAAGAAGATTTAACTAAAAGTGATTTAAATAATTGCAGTAAAAGTGCATGGGTGGTGCCAAATTTTTTAGCTCAAGTTTGGAGTAGATCGCTTAAAAGATCAGGCAAATATTCCGATGTTGGAAGAAACGCGTATACATCAGCAGAAATTACGTTTCATTATAAGCCTGCATACGTACCGTCCACAATACTTGGTCGATTTTCTTTTATTTCAGCAGCTGGCCTACTTGAGTGGTGGCCCAAATTTATTAACAGAACTGACTTTGTTTCGGACAGAGACATGAATGTTCCTACGGCACCAAACATGTCAGGAAACATACTTGTTATATTTGTTTTCTTAGGTGGAGGTTTGTTGATGGCAGTTACTTGCATGATTTTGGAAATGTGGAGAAGTATTTTACGTTTTATAAAATTAGCATATGAATTTTGTGAACCAATAGAAATATTTGCAACTCTGTACAGCAATTTAAAGATATCTTTCTAGTGCCATTTTCAAAATTGTAAAACTAAGAGGTACTTTGAAAGATAAAGGCCAGAAAAATAAGTACTTTTAGGCCAGTTATGATTTTTGTATTAATGAAATTTGTAATGCTTTAGAATTAAACATAGTCAATTTGGCCTAATTTGATTATTTTTAATTGATTTTTATTATTGTGTTCATCTAAAAGTTATTTGAATATTACATTATCATTCTACATATACCTAATACTTATGATATTGACTGTTGTATTTATAGAATAAGTCTGAGTCTGTGTAGTCTTAGATATGCTAACATAAAAACATATATTATTTCGTTGAAAAGTTTTAAAAGCTGTAGTCTGAAATGTGCCTATAAAAAGTAATGATGTTTGTGGATTATGAGTTGAAAATAATCAAGATATTAAAATTGTAAATCAATTTTCTTTGCATAATAGTTTAATAAAGAAATAGATTTATCAACAAATCTCAAGCCGATAAAGTGATTTGATTTTGTAACCAAAAGACGCTTGTACAAAATGACAAAAAATACGACAGCCCGTTATTTTTGTTATTTATTTTTGTTTCTTATTGCAAAACCCAATTCCAAAAATTAAATAATAAATACTTTAATGTCCTAAACACCCGACCGAATAACGATTTGTCATAAAACCCGTTTAGTTTACCCGTAAAAAGCAAAAATCCAATAAATAAATGATGAGCTGCGCATATTGTAAAATATGTAATGAAGTTATGCCAAAATGCCAACTTTTGTATTAATACTTTAATTGGTTCACGATTGCTGGTTTTGTACATGAAATAATAATAAACTTATACGGTTATAATTTAGGTCAATACGTTTATTGCGTATACGTTGCAAAAGTAATTTCTATTTTTTTAAAAATACCTTTGAAAATGACAAAATAAAAAATACTCATGTTTAATGGACAAACTAACTAGTTTACAGAACATTACAAAACCAAATGAAAGTTTTTAAGGTATCCGAAGGGTTTGACTTATGACGCAAAGTTTGAAGAATTATTTTTTGAATCAATAATCATGTTTTCAAAATCCAGCTAGTTTTTAATTTAAGTGGATCATTGATTACTTACGTAAACGAAAATTAACGAATAGCAGATTCTTTGTCCGCATATTTCATCATATATTCATATGTTTTTGTTTTTGTGGTTTGTAGAAATGCTGAAAATGCCTGGCAAACAAGAAATAAAGCATATAAAACATACAGCTATAAAAGTAGCAAGACGGGTAAAACTTTGTACCATCTGCGCAATCACAAAACCGACATATGCCGATGTATGCATTCGTAAATCTCGCAGTGATCATAATTTTACAGGTTCGTATATTTTCCAAGTTTGACCTCTTTAAGCGTGAGGAATAATCATGTAGTATTTATCATTGAATAGCTTCGCAATGAGTAAGACCCAAATATTACAATGAACTTGTCAGCTAATTTCCGGGCAGACAGACATTATACTTAATTGGTCATTATATGTTGTAATTACTCGATTGTGAATTCCACAAAGTGTATTTAAAAAGAAAACGCTAAGTACAAGTATAATGGATTTGTAGTCTGAAATGGTCCCATAAAAAGTGATGATGTTAGTGGAATATGATTTAAAAATCATCAAGATTTTAAAGCTGTGGATGAATTTTATTTGCATAATAGTTTAAATCGATTTATCAACAAATCTCAAGCCGACAAAGTGATTTGATTTTGTAACCAAACGACACTTGTACAAAATGGCAAAAATACGACAACCAGTTATTTTTTGTTTCTAACTGCAAAAACCAATTCCAAAAATTAAGTAATCAACACTTTAATGACATAATTACACGAAGGAATAATGAGTAATTATAAAACCCGTTTAGTTTACCCTTTTGAAGCAAAATTCCAACAAATAAATGATGAGCTGCCCATGTCGTAAAATATCTGATGAAGTTATGCCAACTTTTGTATTATAAGTAAGCCGGTACGCTTTATTTATGGATTTGTTGTTTTCGTGTAATTATGTTTGCATGTTAAAGTTGTACTTTTTCTCTAATCTGGTCTACTTGAACAAGAACATTTGGAGAATTGGAGAATATAAGCATTAGTTTACGTCAATACCGCTATTAAGTTGGTTCTGCAAAAGGTATTTCTAAATTGTGTTTATAAATACCTTTGAAAACGACAAAATCAATAAGAAATACCCAAGTTAGAAGGACCGAATGACTAGTTTACAGAACGTTACAAACAAAATAAAAGTTTTAAAGCTTTCTGAGTGGTTTTACTTCTGAAGCTAGGCTTGGGGAATTATGTTTTGAATTAATAATCATGTTTTCAACCATCCATCTCGTTTTTAATTTAGTTTGATCATTGATTACTTGCGTAAACTAAAATTAACGAATAGCAGATTCTTTGTCCGCATATTTCATCACATACCCATATGTTCTTTTGTTTGTGGATATGCTGAAAATGCCTGACAACAAGAAATAAAGCATATAAAACCTATCGCTATAAAAGTAGCAAGAATGGTAATTTTTTTACAAACTGCGCAATCACAAAATCGACTTAAGATACAACACACAAAATTCAATAAGTTAGATATAGTGAGCATTCGTAAAGCTCACAGTGACCATGTTTTTAGAGATTCCTTTATTATCCATCGTTGACCTCTTTTGAGCTAGTTTCCAGACAGACAGACAGGTAGGAGGAAAACATGAACAATCGTTTGCTACTCTCCTAAATTAATTATTCAGATTCGATATTACAGCTAAATTGAATTTTTACGTAATTTCCATATATAAACCGGTACATAAAGTGTGCTCCGCAGTTATGAACACAAATAATATGATAGTGTTTCACTCCTGCATGATACCCTGTTTTAGAAAGTTAACTTAAAAGCAACTTTTCCAGTAAATCTAGTTCCAAGAAATTATTTTCCCTGTATATGATGTCATGCGTTTCTGAATTTATTTTCCATTTAATCTTTAGAATCAACTTAAAATGATATAACATTTTTTCCAACATCAGAAAATTGGCTTTGAAATTTCGTGCATACAGCGATACAGGAAATATTTTAACTCTTACCATAATGCTGTATTGCATTTGTTCTTACTTTTTGTATTCGAAAAAATCGACTGGATCAGAATTTTGTTCCAACAAACTTCAGTTACCTGCCTTAAATTATCGCATAAATAATAATAAAGGTTTGGTTCGTAAAACTGTCACACGCCAAAATTTGATGCCCATATATAATTGCCGTCTATTAAGCGCTGCATAAACAATAATTTTGTCAAACGAAAACACATTTGATTTCGCAATTATTCGCACTCTTTATTATTTAAAGCCATTTAATTATTAAGTTTTATACTAAACATTTAACACTAGGTGTTATGTGAGCAGTGTTATTTTATCGTTGGGCAACTATTTGTAACCGCTTTGAAACTACCAGAAGAAAACCTAGTTGTTCTTATATAGTAATCATAAAGTTAGTTTAGGTTTTACTACGGCTAATCAGAAAAGTTCATTTTGAAAGGCTCCAGAGCAATAATTTTTTGAAAAACGCTTTAAAATGTTTGTCTCTCAAAACCTAATACCATGGATTTCGTTTCTAATTAAAGTTCAAAATTTATTTGGTGTTTCCCTTTACCAGCTAAAAACTAGAAAATCTATCTTGTTGCAAGTTTCTACCAAAAAGGAGAAACGCTATAAAGTCAAAGCTTTCTTCTGTTTTCTAGTGTGTGTTTGTTTGTGGATTCAGCTTTTCTATAAAATACAGTCTGCCGAATTACCGGAAGTTATTCTAACCATATTTCTTACAGGCAGTATATCACACCATTTCGTTTTCATTGAAGGTCATTTCAA
>JAQFXM010002210.1:0-26083 GCA_034693345.1 Entomobrya multifasciata
GTATTCATCAATATCTGCGTTTATAGTTAAGATTTATATACTGTCGAGCGTTAACTAGATGCACGAATAAATATTATTTCGTGACACGAAACGAATATTCAACAATATTTTCCCCTGCTTATAAAATATACGTTTTAATTATACAAATACATTGATTGAAGATAAAATGAAGCGCTTTGTAGTACATCAAGTTGTGTAACAGAAATTAGTTTGAATTTTTACATAACATACTGTATTTTCTTGCACGGTTATTCTTATATTTTGACACAAAAAGAAACGGAAGTGTAATTTCTTAATTTTTTACAGTACAACAGAACTCGAAATATAATATCATTCATTTTTTTACGGAACGAGTAGTCAGAATTTAAATCATTGCTAATAAAATTTACGTTTAGGTTATACAAAATGACAATATAAAAAAGTATTCTTATAAAATACGGTAGAAATGGAAGCGGAATTTCATGCTATTTTACGTCTTTATTTTTACGCGATCGAAGTACTTGTAACTTAAACTATAACTATAGATTTTGATTTAATTTTTAACTTCATTTACTTGTAGTGAGTCAAGTACGAAAATGTATTGAAATTCCATAATTTTCGACATTCGAAAATAATTATAAGTATATCAGTTTACCATTGTATTAAAAATACTCGGTATTGTTGCTGCGTCGGCCCTTGGCTTCTCATCATTGGCTTGGTCCTGCTCCTCCCATTTCCATGTCTTCAGGTGCTTCTATCACGTTGTCCCCCTCGACGATATATACAGCAAACTTTTTTCCACTCTTCCAGATCATCATTTTTCCATTCCTAATCCCCATTCTGTAGTCCTTGTTGCCCTTGGATAAGTCTCGGTATTTATCACGCAACGCCTTCTCCACCTTTCTTTGCTCGAACGTCAAGTCTTCATTAATGTAAATATTTTCTCCCTTAAGTTTTTTCTTCTCCTTCATAATACTCTTTTTTTGGTAGCTTCGGAGAAGCTTGACCAAAATTGTTCTAGGTTTTCCGTTCATTTTTTTCTTCCCAGTGCGATAAATATCATCGACCTCCACTCCATGCATATCCATTTTTTCGAAAACGTTATTTGCTTTCAAAAGTAAATCGTCCACCCCCTCCTCATCATCTTCTGGAATATTGCTGATGACAATATTCTTCTCACGCCTAAGACGCTCAAGCTTATCTTCGATCTCTTTTTTTGTTTTCTCATCTCGTTCTTGCAAAATAGCAAGCTTTGCATCCAGTTTCTCATCAAGAAGCTGAGCCAGCATATCATGCAATTTCTTCATAAGTTGTTCTTCCTTCATTATGCAGATATGTAAAATCTCAACAATTTTTTTAGCAATGCTTTGTGCGTTGAAGTTGGTCTTTGTTGCTTTGCTCCTTCTCATGCACTAAAGTAGTAATATATTTTTTTATCGTCGTACTCAGTTCTTAGCCTTGTCTGCTCCCTTTCTATTCCGCTCACATATTAACTTGTAAAAAATTGCAACCCGATAGTGGGAACACAGCTATTAAACTTTGCACACTCAGAACATTATGGTCAATAAAATGCTTGTTCAAACACTTACTTAAAGTAATAAATTTAAGTAAATTAGTCAAATTTTAACCAAGAAATTTGCACAATAAGCCAATTATCACTTAAGGTTATCGAATGCTTAACTCTAAAATTTTGTTTTATTACGTGATTTAATTCACTGGGAAACCATTCCCTTATTGGGAACATTTCCAGCGATACACCCACACAACCTTACAGCTTGACAGCTCAACAAGTTCTGATAACTTCAACTTACTTTGTTCACATTCACTACATGGAACTTAATATAAAAAATGTATATATGTTAATAAGGCTACTTATCGTTAAATAATTTTTGTAAAAGTATGAATGCCAAGTGATGCAGACGAAGAAAAGTAAAAATAAAAAAGTTGATTAATTGAATGATGAATAAAAAACAAGAAACATTTGTTCGGGTGAATTATTTCATTTTTTGTACACATTTTTATCTTTATTCCAAACGAATTGGAAAATTGCAACTGATCTGACAATTTGTCGAGCAGTAACTAGAAAGAATTTTTAATGCTTAAAAAATTGTGATTGACATTGATAAAAAGATTAAATGCACAAAACATCTATTATTCTAGATATAAAATTAGGTTCACTACAATTTTCTAGTTTTTGTTTTAAAATGTTGTACTAACACACGAAATATTAGAATACAAAGTTATCCTTGTTTGTATATTCCGTTTTTTGGAAATTTTTCAATTTTTGAGAATTTCGCGTTTAAAATTATAGAAATGATTTTCAAGCTAATAAATTTAGTGGTTGTGGTGTGGTTGGTAAAAAGTTTAAAAGGGTTTCAAGGATACGGTCATTATATTAAACACATAAATATCTTACATAATTTACACAGTCTATACATTTTATATATCGATTAGGTGTATTACATATTATAGTGATGCATGTGATTTTATATACAAAACGTGAAAAAATGGCTTTTCATTTTAATTTTGTTCTGCAAAAAATTGTAAACTTTGCAAAGTTATCTTACTTATTATCAACGGAGCTCGTCGTCGGTAGGGAATATAAGACATACTCATACACAAAATTAAATGCATACACAATAAATTACAGACGAACATATTTTGGTGGACCCCCTTAAAAACTTTAAAGTATTTTGGAACTATCAAAAAATCATAATAACTTGGGCTGTATATTATGTTATTAAATTAAAAAGAGATCTCTTCGCAAAAAAATGTGCTTACATTTTAAAATAAATGTGGTACTAGTAAAAATGTAACTTGTTTCATGAACACATTCGCGAGTTTTTTTTCTTTGAAAGGAGTACATCCTTTTGTATTTTAAGTACACACATTATCTTATAGTAATAGAGCTCACTTTTTATTTTTGTAATAACTATTTATGGAAAAAGAACACTGGTTGAAAACCAAATTCAGTTGCAAGTTTTCTGAGCAAATTAAAAAGACAGTAGAGTACATGCATGTAAATTAAGAGTCTTGACTAACACATAGTTATGTATAACTTTATACAGTTTTTTTGCACCAAAACTGTAAACTTAATAATATTTACACTGACAAAACAGAGATCGACGCGTTGCTATTTTAAAACGAGACCGACAGAGAACACACTTTACAGTAAATGTGGAAATTTTTAGACAGTTTTTCATCCTGTTTGTAATCTAAAACCCTTCTTTGTAATAAATGTTGCATATGTGCTAAAAACGGTAAGCATAAAATAAATACAGGTTTAAAAAAAATTAAAATTAACAAGTCTTAGAATAGTTCAGTGCGTGACCAAAAATGATATTGAAAAAGAACTCATAGCATCATATGTACTTATTATATATAAGCTTCATTTTTTGAATGCACGAAGTCTTGTAATTAAATATTTATACACATTGTTTTTAGCGTAAAAACGATTGGCAGTGTGTTTTAACGCTGGTTGGTTTGAATAATAGATTGGGAAGAATAATGGCAGTGATTATTCCCGGAACACTATTCGGTTTTGTATTTGACATGGCTTATATTTTACAAAGCTTTGTTTTATAGTACATCCACTTCTCTTTCAATTCCGACGAATTTGAGTTGTTCTGTAGGTCCATAACTGCAACAATGAAATAAAGCATATTTTAATTACAGAGTACCAAAGAATCCCAGGACATGTGCTTAAAATGCGGAAAATGTCAATTTAGTTTACCGATAGTCAAAGAACAACTCTTCACCGGGCTGTATCGCCCTTTTAGCGAATATGCCAATTCTGTGGTCACCATTCACCATCATCACCTTCGCATAGCAGTTGGGATTGACGGAGTGATTGGCAAAGCGAATTTTGTTTCCTTTTCTTGTGGCATCCACGACAAAATCTATCAATGAAAATAGTTGTCATCATTCCATTCAAATAATTCAACTAAAGGTGGACGAAGAATTATCTGTTTGGCTAGAAATCCAAAAAAGTAGCAGCCAAAATCTTACCATTGTTCAAATTAAACAAAAAGCTGCACATGTACTTGTCGTACACCTTTCCCCTGCGATCTGCCTCATCCTGCGTGATAACCTCTCCGCAATATTCTGAAATGAACTCATTCTTTTGTGCAGCCTCTTTCAAAAATATACCCCAGCCTGCTACGTCGGAAGGTGCCATTAGCAAGTGCTTATCTAATTTAAAAAAACAAAGTATGTTTATAATAGCCCATTATGGATCTCTCCTTAATTAAAAAAAACTATTTTGAATTATTAATCAAACTTACGAAGTGCCCTCTGCGCACAAACATTTTTGCAGTTGATGGAAGTAGTATCATAAGAGTCCGCCCCACAAACTTGACACAAGTCTGGGTCACACTCCCTAACAGCCAAGTAGCATGGACACTGTTTTGTATTACACTGCGCCTTACAGCGACATCCCGGAAACCGATTTTGACACTCGGGATCACACAAGCAAAACTTTTCACAAAAGTTCTGAGTACTCATACAACTACAATTTTTATCACAAGGCTGACCCGGATGATCGCAAGGTGTGTAGTTGTACACATGACTGGAACTGTCATCCTTGTGACTTTTACGACTGTGATGTAAACTCCAAAGCCTATTCTTCTTCTTTGCCTTTTTCCTTGGAGGTGTTTCCTCACCGGCTGTCTCATCCGTTAACTCGTCAGAAGCTTCCTTTTGCGCAAAGTAGTAAACTTCTTGGCAAGTCTTTGTACCAATCATTCCCGCAATGGCACAATAATGGGAATGGTAAATTTTATGTGCAACACGGAACATACTTTGATCCGCTGATGACCACCCATCCTCACTTGCACCTGACACAAGAAAACTTAGAGGCACCATTGAGGTGGCGGCTGGTGATGTTGATGTGGATGAACTACTTTGTCCATTTGGCAAAGAAAATTTTACAGCTTCGGCAAATGAAGCTGGTTGTTTTTCTTGATGATGACCATTTCCATTTCCGTTCGTCGCTGATTTTCCGTTTCCGTTGCTTCCATTTCCAGAGCGTCTGTTTGATATGACCTTAAAGCTATCGTTGCTGTCTTCAGAGCAGTCGTTACTTGAATCCATTGAAGTTTGTTTGCGGATCTTTTTCGGACGGTTGAGAGTATTGGACGAAGAAGCAGAATTTGAATTACCATTACTAGACTCAGTTTTGTCGTTACTTTCACTTTCTTCTAAAGCCGCTTGGCGGATAGCTGCAGCTTGTATTTTGGCTTTCACTTCCGGCTACAAATTAATTTTTACAAAATTAATTTTTATTTCAAATCATTCGAGATTCAATAAGCTATCAATAAACTTCAGTGAAAGTTTAAAACGTAATTCTTACCAAATGAAGGAAACAAGTTGGACCACATGGTTTACCGGGCTTAAACTCACTGTATTTAATACGCCTGTTTGTTCGTCCAGGACCCGGATGATCAGTCTTCAATCCTATTTTTGATTGATGAAAATTTGCCATATCTTGTAAATAAATGAATTGTCAATCACTCATACATAATAATTATTATGACCATTTAGTTTACTACTTACGATGTAAGAAACAATCATATTTAAAGCATCTGCGACAAAATAACGTGTGATAAGAATGCATCGTTTGCTCTCTCGCGTTGGACTCGGCGTTTGGCCCATCAATGTTTGGAGTGCAGTCGGTTGAACCTCCTGGAGCCGCCCCTGGCTGCAGTTTTTCAATAACTTCCACGTACCTTTATAAATGTAGTACAATTAGGCAATTTCCACCACACAATAGATATGAAAATGGAACGGGAGACATTCTACATGGGAAATACATCAACACTGCGCATACATACATACCTCTCCTTCAATCCTGTAGGAGTGCCCTTGTCCGGAAAAATTTCCGCTATTGCCTTGAACACCGTCATCGAAGGAACTTTACACTTGCCCCCCACCACCAAACCTGCATTCTCTCCAGCCGTAATAATCATTCCTTGTTCAGGTTCCTTCTTTGCTGGACTTTTTGGTTCTTCCTGATTCACCCCTGCACCACTTCTTCTTCCTCCCTTTACCGAACTAGTTGGCGTGGACGGAGTCGATGACACTGCAGTAGTCGACGTACTCCCATTTCTATTAACCCCCATCAGCTTTTCATACAAGCTTTGCAAGGCCTTCACCAACTCCACAAATACCTCATTGTCAATAAAATTATTTTCATCGTCTCCATGAACCTTGCCCTCATAATTTCGAATGAGCTCCTCAATGAACTTGCTTTCATGATCGAGAACCTCATCGCCCATGTATGGGATGTTATGCAAAACTGTTTCATCTTCCACCATTATGTTCTGTTGTAAGGGTGCCCAGGTATGCATATTGGGCATGGCTCGGATAGAGTGGATTGTGATAATAGGGCATTTTTGAGGTGGCATGTCTTGCGAAGTGATTTCGGCTTTTTTAACGGTGCTGGAACCCATATGAGAGCTTTCGGCGGAGGTTTCCAGCTCTTCAATAGATTTGCATACCCAAGTGCAACCTCCAGTGACACGCCATGTCTGTTGGACATCTTCTAGTGCATCTACACATACGACAACAAGGTTGTTGTAAATCTGATATATTACACATGTGTAAATTTAAAAAATAATTTATTTTAAGGAGTTAGCATCTTACTATTCATATCCTTCCAATTCCGGTTCCACGCCTGCTTCCCATCAAAACTCCTCCTTTGCCTTTTCTGGTTGACCAGCCTTTTATACTCCACATTAACTTGTTTCTTCACAGCTTCCATCACCGACGCAGGTGTTGGCGTCGCCGCAACCGGACTTGAACCCGTACTCAAACTGCTACTACTGCTATTTGCACTGTTTCCATTATTGTTCCCATTACTAGTTCCCGCAGTACTTAACCTTTTAGACTTTGGCTGTTCCACTAATGGAGGTGGAGTGCTCATCTTCCTTTTCCTCCCTTTACCCCCACCACCTCCCGATGTTGGAGTTGTATCTACCTCCACTGCTATTCCATTTTGATGACCTTTGCTCCCATTCTTCCCACTTTGTTGGTTATTATTTTGATGATGACTTCCCTTTTTCCCATCCACTCCATTTTGAACTCCTCCACCCTTCCCTCCCTTTGAACCCCCTGACCCCATTATAGTGGGTGAGCTGTTTGATGACCCTTTAGTGGAACCTCCTGCACCGTTCTTGTAGGCAGAGGTCCCATTTCCAGTCTTATGTCTGCTCAGACTTGGGAGATGCGATTTTGATGTCGACTCTGTGGCCCAGTGGGGTACTCGGCCATTGCGACCCCGGGGGTTATTTCTCCCGGAAGACATCCACCTTGAATCCCAGGAAGAAACCTTCCCCCTTTTCCGCTACTGGACACTATCAAATAATTTTTGAGCTTTTATTTGATGAACACTTTAAATTGACAAAAATGATGATGATGATGAACAATTCTACTTATTGCTGAGATCCACGTTGACTTTTTTTTCTCATGTCAAGTAAATGTCAACTTTTCCTGACATTCATACAAAATAACATGCATACAAACAAATTGCAGTGTGAACTATATTTTATTTTATTTATATCAAATTGTCCTCATCATTCTCTCATTCCTCAGCACTATAAACTTTTAAAAATTAATATCATGAACACAGTTCAGTTCAGTTTGAAGATTAAAGTTAACTGAACTTGGCATCTTCTAAACAATCGACTAGAGAGCTTGCTCCTCCTCGCTCGTGAATATTGCATTTTAAATTTTTGAGCTCGCTGCTGGTACTTCTCGTCCTGCTAATTGTGTGTAAAGTTCAGTCGGTTTTTCTTCTTCTTTAGATAGGCCATGCTAACTATACTACACTTACTGTTATTACAAACAGGGAATATAGTAAAAGAAGAAATAACAATGCTAAAGGGATTGGGATCGAGGAGAAAAATGAACAATAAATAGTAGTATACTTTTAAGGTTAGATATCCTCATTGTTTGAAATGGTTGTAAAAGAAGGATAGTACAAAGGGATTAGATTAAGGGTGGTATTTGGGAACAAGGCAAAAGAAAATCAAAAAGGGATCGGATCTGGTAATAAAAATTTCTTTATACAGTTTCTTCTTCTGGACCCAACAGCTCAAATTTTTGTCAGAGGAGGACTGTGACTGTGAGTATTTGTGGGTACTGACTTTACTGACACAAACAACAGCTCGTCTCTCTGCTGCGACTACAGCTATGAATCCAGTCTTTATATATTTTATATTTTTCTGGGAAGAAATTGAGAGCAAAAAAGAGTCAGTCGGGTGAAAAAAAATGAAATTATGTAGCGGTGGTGGTGGTAAAATGCAATGGCAATGTTGATTTTTATTTTCTTGTGTGATCTGAGCAGCAGGAGAACAAGAGGATGAAAATGATGATGATGATGGTTGGTAAGTGTTTGAGGAGAATTTGATGGTATGGCTTTTTTCTGTCTGTTTTTGTGAGAGTGCGTGAGTTATCGAGAGAGAGAGAGAAGTTGGTTGACTG
Organism: Entomobrya multifasciata; assembly: GCA_034693345.1. NCBI lineage: Eukaryota > Metazoa > Arthropoda > Collembola > Entomobryomorpha > Entomobryidae > Entomobrya > Entomobrya multifasciata. Next base: position 8,461 of record JAQFXM010002210.1, read on the forward strand.
CCTGACTTACATACTTTGGACAAGAAAGAGGAAAAAAGTGTTGATAGCTGAATTGAAAGAGCTGAGCCTGAGCTGTGTGTGTAAAGTTTGTCGTGGAAAGAAGAAGGCTGGCTAATAAGCAGGTAAGCTACTGTATAGAAATGTTATACAAACTCTGGCTGCCTGGAGTAAATGGACTCATAAAAAGAAGCGACTCGACTCATGCTGTTGAGTAAAGTATGTAGTATGTACGTACAGTGTGTATATAGAGCAGTAGAGGAATTTTCATGGGAAAAAATAATAAGAATGTGTAAAGATCTTTTTTTCATGATATGCATGGCATTGGCAGTCAAAAAAGGAAGAAAATGGGTCGTTGTTGTGTTGTGGTTTGGTTTTTGTACAAACTTGATATGGTGTTCTCTCTCTCTGGACTCGACTGACTGCACTGGAGTAAAAATATAACGGCAAGGCAGAGAAAAGGAAAGAAGCAATACAGAATACATCGAGAACATTATACAATCCAATTGAAAAGATTGTGTAAGAAGTTGAGTGAGTTGAAGGAAAAATAGGATGGAAATGAAGGCCTGTCTTGTTTCTTGTCTTTTTATCAAACTGTACGACGACGACTGCGACTGCTTTGGGCTTTTTTGGAGGTTTTGCTGCGTCGAGTGAGAGAGTAAAAATAAGCTGTATTCTGTTCATGGGAATATAATATGTATGTATATGGCATTGGATTTTGAATATTTTGACTGTATGTGTGCAGTGCGTATGTTGCTTTTTCTGTATGAGTGAGTACATGACATGACATGTGTGCGTAGGTATGTGTGTATTTTAGGCACTTACATAATGTACATATATTAACTTTTATCTCATGTTCTATTTTTTGTATGTGTTTAAAAAAGCGAGATAATTCTCCAATTTACTCTTCAGCTACATATATGACTTTACGAGATATACAGCTGTATACATTGTTCATTCACTACAACGAAAAATTTCTGCTTTTATACAAATACACCTTAAATGCCTATTTCTCTCAAGTCAAGAAAGACAAAAATGTAAAACACAATATGACGTTGTGCTGTAAATAAATGCATAAAAGATTATTATAAAAAATGTAAAATCCAGCATGTATTTTTTACTTTGTTGCGTGCTCACTGTTGTTCGTCTTGCGTTTTTTGTTTCATAAAAAAGCAACAACGGCTCTCCCTCTGTCTGTTTTTCCTTCTGACAGACAACATGCATGTGTGTATCCGCAGGAGAGCAAGCTGTTGGTTTTATATCAGTTGCACATATGTATATGTACATAAAAGGCAATAAAATGTAGAGTTAATATGAAATGAATACAGTTTCTGAAGAAGTACGTGGTGATATTAAAAATGGACGATGTAAAGAAGAAGTAAAATATTGACAAAAATCGTTCATATCCTGTTGTTTATATGATGTGCATATGGTATATGTGGAATGTGGAGTATCTATGCAGCAATGTAACTTTAATGACTGCTATCAAAATATTATTATCTTTCTGATTCTGAACGAGGAAAGTGATGACTTTTGGAATGAAAGTAGATATAAAAGAAAATGAAAGGAGAGGGAGGGAGGGAATAAAATGCATTCAGGGACAAAAAGAAGATGAAAAAGTTTTCGTAATAAACCAGAAGAGTGTGTGAGAGCGATGCGATCCGAGCGCGTTATCGTGCAATCCAAGAAAAGTAAGAAGTGTTGTCGGATTCTTTATATGAAACTATTACTACAATTCAGTAGGGCAGGGAAGCATAATGTTAAATAGCTGATGCAACAGATCTCCCCTCATTTTACTTATTCTCATTAGAAAATTTTACGTAGATTTTTATTGAAAATGGCGATATTGTGGAAGGATGTATGGGAGTTATAATCATTTAAATTTTAACTTTTACTGTAGTGCTGGGCTGGCATAAGGTGTCAGAATTCTAGAATCTGGACTCGCCTAGCCAATGTTTTATAATTATTTGTAGCAAGAAAGTTTTTGGGGTTTTCTCATGTCGTGTCGTATCGATAACTTGAGGTTAGTGGCTTCGCTAGTTTTTGATGATTCTAAAAATCCGTTTTTGATTTCAAACCGCTTTAGAGTTCATTTAACCTATTTTGTAATCAACTCTTTTTGCAAACTAAAATATCAATAAAGCTTTTAGTACACCACCGCATGTCATAAGTGGTTCAATTTTAGAAATAACAAAAGCTTTTAGTTTTAATTAACTTTCCTATTAATTCTATGAATATTCAGGCTGGTACTTCAGCACATCCATTAGCTAGCTTAAAAGCTATTTATATGTAAGTTTAGAGAATGAATTATTCATTAGTAAACTGGAAAGAGAAAAGGTAAGGAATGGGAACAAGAGAAGGAAAATAAAGTACGTGGCACGTCAAAATGGCGACGAAATACGAAAGCAATAGCCTCTAGTTTTTGTGCCTATCTATACCTTATAAAAAACTTTGCGTTATGAAACAGGTAGGTAGAAATAGGGGGATTGAACTGGCCTAAAAAACGTGGCATTTATATAATAAACATGTGAGATAAAAACAAACTAGAATGGCTGATCGTTCGTTTGTTGCATGTAAAAATGAAGCTTTTTCTTTACTTCTAGATTCAATCAATCAATGCTATTTCCAGTCAATCCTACTTTTCTATTATAAAAGCCTATAAAACAAGCTATTCCATATTTGGGGCAATGTAAGACCACTTTCTAGGGCTTACGTGACATAGCTTTATTTTACATCTTGGTTTCGCAACTACGTTTAGATTGTGAATTATAGCTTTGTCCTTGATCAGAATATATTTGAAGGGATTAAAATCGTGTTACGTCAAATGCAAAGGCATGCTAATTGCTAACTCTGTTCTCATTATAAATTCTACGTAAAGAATTAACCATATTTGATGGCAATATGTTTTGTTGAACACAAAATTTAATGCAGTCAAATAAATGCTTTGAATCTTCAGTGTACCGCATCATGGAATTATAGTGGGAGACAAAATACAATGATGATATGATAGAATGACAGGAAACGTGGGAATTCCATTACTCATAATTCATAAGAATGCGTACGTGCTCGAACATAAAATGTAGAGAAAGGCGCTTATGATATATCTTTATGATGATATACAACATGTTATAATGTAATTCTTTGGAAAAAAGTTGACGAAACGATGACGCCAGTTTAAAAACTCACCTCCCAATAATTGCCTCCTTTTTTCTTTGTGTGTCTATTATCTAATTTGTTGAACTGTAAACTCTCGGTAACTGCAATGAACCAAATATATTATTTGACAAAGGAGCAGCACACAAACACTCGTAAAAATGTTCTATTGAACTGAAACACAAAAACTCGAATGTCAACTTATGTCACTTATTGATGAACATGATGTGATTATGTTATGAATGATTATACACAAGCAGTTCACCAAGTATATTTACTTTCACGATTATAAAATCAATAATGTTTTAAAATAAAGCCAAGTATCATGTATCATCCATCAGCAGCACTGATACATAATTTAGTGGAGTAAAAACCATTATATGAGCACTTCGTGTAAATTCCAGACACAATTTAGATAAAAACTAAGATTGAAATTCAACCAGTGACATAATGTCAGTATATCTACTTATGTTATGAATATATATACATACTTGTATACAGTATACATATGTCAGTCCGAAAATGAAATGACGAGGAATGACTGGCTTGGCCCAGACGATAGCTTAGCTTCTGTTAAACTGATTGCAAGCTAATGTTCAATTTATGAACATCATCATCAACATCACCACTTTTCTTAAAATGATATAATATGCATGTGAATGTGAATAAAGAAGAATGTTATGTTTTAGTGATAATGAGTTTCCCAGAATAAAATTGCGTGCAATCTCAATTTTGCGGAATAAAACAATGCAATACATATAATCTTGATAAATGAATAATAGCTCATCCGCCGGTTCGCCACACAACAAGAAAGAAACAGTGAGTCAAACAAAGAAAGGCATATAGTCCATATCCGCCAATAATAGCCGGTTTTTCGCGAGAACTTGTCAAAAAATATGTAACCACACATTCCGTTTTTCTTCTTCACATTTGATGAATGAACGACGGTGGTGTAGTAATGGGGCGACACACAACATACGGGCCTGGCCGGGCCAACAGCAGTCAATTTGCCCTCCAGCTAAAATAGTAAGCGAAACAGCCATGTTTCATTTTTTCATTGTATTCTCGTGAAAACAGGATGCATTAATGCACAATTCACACAAAGTTGGGGGCTAAAGAAAGAGAAACTCGTTTTGGCAAACTGTAATCCAATGAGAGGGTATGCGTGCAAATAAAAATGAGAACAAAGAAAAGTGCAAATATGATGCATTTTTTATATTTCTTCACTATCAGAATGCTAAACCATACTATAAATTAATATCCAATTCGCGGAAACCAGCCGACGCTGACGCTGGTATGATGATGAGTGTGTGCATGAAAGCGAGAACTTCTTTGAATTTCCTTTGTTCATGGAAGAATAGGAAACACGCAGTGAGAAAGAGCAGTTTACCTGTGTCAGCGTCAGCCTATTTGATATGATATGAGTAAACAATGTACAAAGTGGGCGAAGAAAGGAAATCATGCGGGAAGGGCAAGGTGTGAGATAAAGATTGCTTTGTTTAAATACTCAAAGATCACTGACATATCTTCAAATAAGTTGAAAGTTTATCGTTAACTATTTTTAGTTTTACGAACTAAACTGTGGATACCTGATTTGGCGCGGCTATGACGAGAATTCGTTACATAGTTCGTTTGTACATAATCGGTAGGTATTTAGTCTCATGCCAAATCTTGCATCTGCCAGAAAAAACGGACAACTTGGGAATGACATATGGGCATGGGCTAATTTATTTGGCACTTTGCAGCAATAAAAATAATTAATACTAGATAGCCTATTGTATTCTAATAAAATAAAACAGCCAACGGTTATCGGATTTATTGAAATTTCAAATCACCTGCTCTTAAAATGCGCAATTGAAGGCTAATTAACTAATGAAGAGATGTTCTGTGGCAGATGCTTCTTTAAATACATGTTAGTATTTTGTATGTATTTGATCTTTGGATTGTTTGTCTCTTTATTGCTTGAAGTGGTAAAGCTTTAGTTAAATACATCCATTCCCAGCCATATGGATCTTGCGAATATCTTTTTTTCGCGATGGTCAAAACGAGGTTGGATAAGATGAGGTATTGTTTTTGTTATATCATTATTTCAGATAATGAATAGATTTTAATGACAGGATCTACTTAAAACGGTTGCTTTTTTGCTTCGAAAATTGTAACGGTCATTTTTTACATTTATGAGACCCGCTCATTCGTTAATTATCTCGATTATATATGTCTGATTGAACAACGCTTAAATATAATCGGTAAATATTTTGTTCTAATTAGTTAATCTGAGAATCTACTTTCCTCTCTTCTTTACACTATTTTCAATTTTTTTACTACTTCAACTTCAAAATATTACTGCACCGACACCATCAACTCGTCTAATCTGGTGACGTTTATGTATTCAATTATTGTGTTACATTTATTTTTGACGTTGAACTAGCTCAATTCGATTAGAACTCGACTCAATTAGAACAGAATTATATAAAGAAGTCTCAACCACATACAGCGCACTAAAATGTATAAAAATAACTTTGTCTAAGTCCCAAATTATCCAATAAAACTCAAACTTGAAACTTCAGTCAAATAATTTATTTTATTACAACACCTACACCTTTTCTACTTAATTTTACGCAAAAATAACCTTCTATTTTATCAACACCTCACAATTTCTTGAGAAGTCCCATGTCATGTCATTCACATTCTGACTTCTTCTTATCATCATCACGCGCTTCGTTTGTAACTTTCATTCATTAAAATCATAAACTTAAAATTTTCCTTTTAATAAACAAGTCTCATTTAATCCACCTCCTCAAATTAAATTCTCATCTTGATCTCCAAGAAGAGTAACAAAATAGCGTCATATCCTGTACGCATGGCGTATAGTATTACTAACCTACAAACAATTTTCCCTTCTTTTATTTCCCCGAAATCTAATAATATCACCGGCATTACCATTACTGGAAATATTTAAAAATAACTAAATTAAAACTCAAAATAATTCCGTGTTTGCACAATCACCTATTTCGCAATATTTTGTTTGGGTCCTTTTTACACAGCGACAACACGTACCACTAATACGTCAAAGTGGAACCACCTCCGTCGAAGGCACTGCGATCGAGCATTTGCCACTCTTTTCACACTGTAAACAAGCTAATTTATTTGTTTGGCACACGCCTAATTAATTATACACTTGTACTTACCTAATAAATAAAGTATGTAAAAGTGTTTCTTAGAAAGAAGCTTAAGAAAATGTCTTACCCACATGTGGGCAGAGGAAGTGCTAATTGGATTTTTGCGCGGACTGATAAGCACAGACAGATATACATAATTCGCTGTCTTCATTTTTTATAAATTTCTTGCTACTGCGCTGCTTAAATAAAAAAAAACAAATAAATAAAAAGCTTAATTGACAATAAATACCAATGTTCATTACATAATTGAATCTTGAATCACATGTGTGTTTTTATTAAAAGACCTTTTTTCTTCGTCAAAATCGTTGACGTGTGTGGACAAAAATGCAGTGAAAACCAAGTTATCTGTGTAATCAAAGCCTCCAACGAAAAATGGCAAACTTAACGGAATATTTGACATCTTTGTCATTCCTTCCATCGAAAATTTTCCCAGCTTCTCGACATCTCCAAAATAAAAATGACTAGGATATCTTACGCTTCACCAACTTTGCGAAACTTTGATGATAAGAAAACAAGGGAGCCATCCATTTTATCAAGCTTAACCCTTTTAACCCAAGAAACCCTATTTTCTTTTTAAATCTTCTAAAAAATGTACTAACTTTTTTGCATACAACCCCTTTCATTCTTTCAGACAATTTCTAGTCTTCTTTTCCAACGTTATTTATTATCTGCGCCGGATGTACCTCATGTTCATGTTCAAAAAATATTTGAAAATTCCCAAACGCATTCTATTATTCTTGAATAGCTCAGTGACACCACCGAAAGACATGCAACGTTTAACCCATCATGTCATTCATATTTTTTCTTCCAAACGAAAAGAAAAAAAGAGCAACAGAGCAGCGGACATTGGCGACACTTGTGACAAGGCGAAAGTCACTGCGTCCCGTCCCGTCCCATTGCGAAATTCTACTTTATGGCATGGCATCTCCCATAAATAAACTACCAAACAAGCTGTTCTTCTCTTCTTCTTCTCTTTCTGACTTACTACGTTTTGTTCTGAGGTGAAAGAGGTGAAATGATGATAACCTCTTTTTAGCTTGCCATCATTTTCATCGCTATCATCCATAAAATATTGTACATACATAATCTATAGACTACACGTTACGTTTTTTTACACCATCATCACCAGCTATTGAATAGGAATGCGGACAAAACGACAACAAATAAATGGCTTGACTGCTGCTGTTTGGCTGTGGTACAGAGTACACAAGCTCATTTTTTTCTCGACATCTCCTCCAACTGCACTGCACTGCTGCAAGCCAAATTCATTCTTATGACATGTCCTTCTTTTCACTTATTTTATGATAATCAGATCACCACTACATTCAACATGGCATATTCAACGAAAAAAAGATGTATTATAATTTTACCGAAAAAATACTAAGCTTGTGTGAATTGAGTACTTTCGTATGAACACATACCTATTTATATTTTTTCCGCAGTGTGTGGAAAGTAAAAACATTTTTTACAGCGATTAGTTACAAAGTAAAAATTGTTTTAGAGGGGGACCCTCTGGCACACGGATCTAATGACAGGATCAGGACAGTCCCGTAATAAAACGGTGTATATCTCTCAGAAAAAACTGCAATAAGGTAAAGTGTTAGAACAGAACGTTCTAACTACAGCATATTTTACGGTGACAGTTTTGGCTATTTTCACTATCTTCTTCCATCCTCCCTCTCTCTGTATACTTATGTATGTGAGTTTGAATGTGAAGATGATGAGTGTACACACATGCAAAACATGTAAATCGGGAAAAAAGAACACTTGCGTTTTGAATTCACCGACCTCATAAATTCCATCCGTGTCAGATTCCCAGAGAGTAATGTATGTACATGTAACGCAACTGATGCCCGTATCGCATGCAAAACTCTTTTTTATCTTTTGCGAATTTGCGAAAAATCTGATGATAATATTATGCGAATCAGAATCAGCATCCCAAAGAAATATACAGTGAGAGATAAGCTTTCTCTTTCGATGAAAATAATATTTTTGCGGTCCGCGGGTTGATGATGAAGCTAATGACTGGTAAACCATTTGACTGTCATTATTCTTCCAAAAAGAATGCCACGACCGACGGTACAGAAAAATATATATAAATATTTAATGGGCTTATGGGGAATGTATTTTATGTATGTATATTTTTATTTATTGTCTTCCTCCAATTCAAGTGACTAGAAAAGAGGTTTATTTGTTTTGTGTGTCGCACTAGAAAAAGTGGCTTATTCATTGCACTAATTTATGTCATTTTTAGAACGTGTGAGTAAGAGTTATTGGGAGACTTCTGTTTGTTCTGAATTTTCATATTATGTGTATTTGTTCGTCATCATCGTCATAATGGCTTGCTGCAGTGTAAACAAAAGGAAAATTCTAGCAAGCTGTTTTAAAAACAGGCCAATAATCACCACCCTGTCCATGTAAAACTTATAGATCAGATGTATGTATATATTTTTATGCAATTGACTTTATTATTTTTTGTTCCGGTAAAATAAATTGGGCTTTGTTTCTGGGTGTTAGAAAGAAAAATGACGACGGGGCTAAATATTTTGAGCCCGACGGAAATTTTTTGAAGAAAAAAATAAACAAACAAGAACACAAAGTGAACGACAGAGACAGAAAACACAAAAGAACACAAGTGCGCATAAGTATCTATTGTGTGTTTAGACATTATTGCTTATGTTGATAGGTTTTAGGTTAAATTGAAAGAGTGAAGAGGTATGAAGTTTAGTTTGATTTTTTAAAGATAACATGAAAATGCAAAACAAAATTCTTAAGCGAAAAAGAAATTAACGAGGAATGGAAAATGAAAGTGAATTTCATTTTGATTTTTAGAATAATTTGTTTTAAACAATTTACTATTTTTAATTTATAGTTAAAATGAACCCTTGATTTAACCTGTTTTGTTGAATGAAATAAAATAATTTTGCCAAATTCGCCATTTGGCTTTCACCATATTGGTTTGTACCTTGTACTCTTTTTTGAAAACGAAAGGATCGTTTTACATTTTCAGAAATAAACACAAGCTTATCTCTCTCTATCTTTCTTTCCAATCCTATTTACAATTTAGCACTTCTCTGCTTTCGAGAGAATTCACCCTCACCAGCCATTTTGTAATTTTTATGAGTACAATTTCAAATGAACTAGAAATGTATACATCATATAATATACTCATAAGACACGCTATCAATGTCATAATATCTACAATCTACATACACACTACTTCTGGTAAAAGCCAACATCCGTGATCCTCCGCCGCCGCGATATCTGATACCTTTGCAAATCTTGTTGATTTTTTCCCCTCACGAACACGAAATACCTACATTCCTTTCCTATTTACATTCGTCGTGCACTGACATTTTACACAGAAAAATCTCAAACTGTATGCATAATTTTTGGCAAAGACTATCCCATTATGCCATAATCGCGGATCATAATCCATATTCATAAAAAATATTGGTGTCGACGCACTTGCTTCAAAATGACAAGATAGTCAGGACACCATCAGCCACCATCAGCACCACCACCACCAACCAAACAACATCAGGGAGTTCTATAATCAATGTTAGTGCCAGACATCCCATTTATTTTGATTATTACAGAATATTTTCACATGATAAACCTGCACAGAAGTGGATTTAGCTGAAAGAAATGTTCGTATTTATTGCAGCTTTTTACACATTTTTGGAAATGTCTTATATTTCTGTTGTTGCGTACCATCAAAAATTACACTACCTACTTTTCCAACAGCAACAGCCATGTGACCATTTCTATAAAACTCATCATCATCGTTTCCCATCGTAAAAATGTTGATTCCAACTTGTTTTAAATACTTATACACAAAAAGTTCAAGAAAGAGTTCGTGGAAACAATTTTTTCAGGGATATTCAATTTCTGTACAGATATTTGGGTTTGTTCCCGATTCGAAATGAAGTCGAGTCCAAGAGGGAAAGATAATAAACTGTAAAAATTCAAATCAAAACTGATATTTTTGTGATCTAGACATGCATAAAATACTAAAAATACATCCATTCGCTCAAATCTTATTACTTCCTAGCTATATTTTTGTCAGTCGCCAGAGTAGTAAGTAATCTTGACTCTGACCCTGTGAAAAAGAAAACCTTCGTGAAAAATATAAAACTTTTCAATATTTTCATGCAAACTTGCTTACATTATTGAACCGCATTTTTACCCCTTTCCCCACTGCCATGCCACTATTCACTATACTACCACCATCATAGTAGTTTTTAAAGGTTAGGTATACAAGACATTGAACATGGATTGATATTACTTGAGTACAGTGATTACTGACTTGACTTGATGATGATGAGCGATATCATGTCAAAGTCAACCACTTTTTATTGCTGATATTGAAATTCGAATTTATTGCAGAGGAAAAATACTGCAAAACGTATCAAATACAAGCTTTCACATGTCCACAAAATGTACATATAGTGTGTATACATAAACCTATATCGATATTTATTTATTACGCCCGCCATCGTCGTAACAGACACATATTCACCAAACAGCGCTTATTTCTGGTGTCGATTTTAAATAAATAATCATATCATCAGCATCAGACGCATCGCGCATCACATCAATACATTCGGTTGTCTTTATGTCGGTCGCACAAAATTTCAATATATTCAATAAGCATATTACATGATATCATAATAATAAAACGCATTTTTACATTTTATCTGTGTAGGAAATTTCAAAAAAAATATACACACACGCCACATAATATTCTATATACATAATTATCCGAGTTCTCTAATGATGAGAGCAAACCAGCCAACCTGCCTGTTGCACAGTCTTGTATATTTTTTGTCTAAGAGAAAAAAATCAAATATTTACAGAAGGAAAAACTAGACTGAGCTGATCCCCTCAATCCAATCCTCTGACTCTGATCCTGATCCCCAAAACTTGAAAATTATTTTCACAAAAGAAACCTTTCTCTTTTTTGGAGTAAGTACGCAATATATTAATATGCATTCACGTAGGCATATATCCCCATCATCAACCCACACTTTTGCGAAAAAATTACACATACATATTAATATTCATCTTTTTTTGCTTTTTAAACCATGATACCATCATCATTCATTACGTAGTAAATATAACAGTGTGAGTTGTGAGAGTAGACGAAAAATGTTACAATTTTTTTTTACACTTGATGATATTATGCATTATTTTGTGCATGAAAACTAATATCATTCGTGGATTTAATACCGTCATATTACCATCTTATGCTCCTTCCTCCTCGTTTTTTCAATAATATTATCCTAAAAGTGCATAGATTCCTTATCTTAAGCAAAACACAAGATTTTTTTTCAGGATCAGACTAAGAATTGAGATTCCCAATATATCTGGCAATTTGCAAAAAGAGCAATATAGCAATTCACCACGCGCGTTCCATCGTCTTCGTCTCCATCCATCCAATCCATTTGCTCATTCTTCCTTAACAAAAAATATGTTTTTTTATTATTAATATTCTAACTGATGTTCAATGTGACTGTGTAGAAAGTCATCATATCATATTTACTGATGCGATGCATATACAATTTTTTTAGTCGCAGTCGCAGGGAAATAACTAGCCTTTTAACCCTTTTTTTAATTTTCGCATATGATTTTCATTTGAATTTGTCGTAGAATTGGAATATTTTGTATACATTTCTCTTCAGAATAAAGAAACGATAAAAAACATTTTTATTACTTTGGATTATAAAAAAAAGAGCAAACACCACATTTGAATTTCTTTTGAGTGTGTTTGTGTTTGTTAGATTGGAATATTATATTATTCAGAGTAAATTGACTTGTTTTCTTTTTCTGTTATTTTTTTTGTGTATACATATTTTACTTTCCTTTATTCTTTTTTCAGCTTTGCACCCACGTACCACTTATTTTTTGCACGTTTGTTTTTTCTTGTTCCACAGAAAAAAATAGTTTGGATTTGAGAATATTTTTAAAAGAGGATAAAAAAGAAGGGTGGACATATTTCTTGTTGATGATCTGATCGTCATCGCACGAGTGACTATCATATTATGTCGTCTATAGAGTCATAGTCATCCGAATCCTCTTGTGATCTAATAATCTTAATATGACGATCCAAAAAGATTCCCATTCCATGTATTTTTTCTTGGTAAATAGTGTGTTTTGGGTGATAGTGTCATCCTTTTCCTGCAAAAAAGTATTTGCTTTAGATCTCTAGATAGTTCTTTTGGTGTTATGTTGTGGTATTACCGTCATCATCATAATAATATATATTTTTTTGCTATTTGGAGAGAGAAGCATATCACAATTTTCTCTTTCTCAGATATATACTGAAACTATGTTGCATACTTTATACTTTTTTAATAGCTTACATCTCACATCGCATCAGATCAGATCACCAAGAAAAAGCATCGCAGGAAAGAGAGAGAGAAGCAGTTTTGAAGTGCTACTATGATGCGTTGTTGTCTCCCACCAACGGCTCATTTTCATTAGAGAAACAAAGGCGAGTGGTTGTGCAATACAATACAAGTGAAACTTTTTTTGTGCAAGTCTTTGTTCATCTTGTTGACTTGTTGAACAGAGAGCGTCCTTTTTCTCAAAGAAAAAGTTGAGACTAGAAAGAAATCCAAAAAAAAACTTGTAAAATTTATTTTACAATCAACAGTACAACCAACAAACGAATAGAATTTGCTGCTTTTTAGAAGAAAAAAATTCGATTTTTTTGTAAATCAAGTCAGTGATTTCACCTGACTTTAGAATCAAGTTGATTTTTCTTCAGCAATTTGGGGAAAAGTACTTTTAAAGTGGAAGAGTGTATCGGTAATTAAGCGGAGGAAAAAGAGGATCATTGAATCTTTGGATTTTTTTGTGAGAAGAGAAACGCTTATTTGAATTGAAGAATTTTACAAAGCTTTAAATATGGCGACCGTCGAGGCTCACGGTGGAGGTCTTACATTTGGAATTACAGGTTGGCCATTGTGTTTGTTTTACAAGCATGATTTGTAACTTTTGATCTATAATTTCCCAGTTTAGCCATTTCACTTTAGCCTTCTAAATGATTTTACTCATCTTGTGTGTGCTATTTGCATCTATAGGTTAACTAATTATTTCAATGGAGAAACGAAAGTTTTAGCGGAGTCACAAATGTACAATTTAATCTAGCATACAAATTCTTCTAAAATAAGATAACATACATACTTTGCTTCACTCAGTAAATTTTCTTTGTTGAATTTTTTATGCCATATTTTTTTCTTTTACATTCATATCTTCTCATCCTTCCGGATTCATAAACATGTCACCAGATATTGCAAAAAATCTTGTAAGAAAACAGTTTTATTAGCCATTCACTATTTACATGCAAGACAAGCAATTGCATTCCACTATTAAACAAACACAAAACTTTACTTACACATTATCTTCGAAAACACTTAATAACATTCGCATATTAATTTCATTTTTGAAAAAGTTTCACAAAATCTTGTCAAGCCATTTATATTTATTACCTTTCTAGAATATTCTTCACACAATATTCAATGGTTCCAATACATTTGCGAATTTAACATACAATCATTTATTTAAACGGGTCCATACATAAAATATACGCAATTTCGCACTCATAACCTTTGAATACCAACATATTTTTTGAATTTACGACTTTATAAAAAGCAGAACAACGGAAATACATTTTCCTTCTCCATAAAACTTTTGCATCCTTCAACAATTTTCATTTGCAAAACATTTTAAACATATAATTTCCAAAACTCAACATTCCAAAAATATATCCTCCATTCAAAATATACATTTCCAAAGCAAACATATTTCTTAAAATAAATATACCACCTCCATTTCCAGACGAAACCAATTTACAATATTTTTCTTCCCAAAATTTTATTGTATTTTCTAAACGATTACTACACTTATGTATTTCTGTTTAAAATATTACACTTCTATAAACTTATTTTTTAGTTTATGCATCCCTCCCATAAAAATATACACTTTACCCACATTTTTACAACCATTCTTACTCTTAGAAATACATAAAGCAATAAAAAAAACTACTAAACTTTTTTTTTCTAGAAGACATTTAACTTTATTTTATTCTTTATTATTTGTTGTGGCTGCAACACCATCATCTCTTGTGGCATTTATGGCCTATGTGCCAAAAATACCCATTTTAAGAACGAACTTGTGTTTTTCAAGTATAGTGTGTACTTTGTAACCTCATTGCATTTTTTCGTTCAACTTTTCAGCACAAAATCTCACTCGCTCACTGCCACACAGCTATAAAAAAAGAACACACATTACACAAGGCATTTATACAAGCCATAAATTTCAATTGAGCTTTTTTGGTGGATCACCATCAACCATCCAAGTCATCATCGTCATCAATAACACATATCATTCCAAAAATTGCAATAACAGTTTTCTCCCTTTCCTTCCTTCTTTCCATTCTCATTCTAAAATATATTTTTGTCAATTCTCTCTGTATATTTTCTTTTCTTCTTTGTACCTACCAGAGAAACACACATATGCTATAAGCCAATACGCCTTATCCTTAGAAATATCAGAAGAGATTTTTCCAATCTTTCCCAAAAAATAACATTATGAATATTCCATATTTCTTTTTTCACCCATTCACCATTTGCTCTTTGTGTGATGCAAATCGTTTTTGATGGAACTGGCATGCGTCAAGTTCACATATGCCTAGTTGATGACAGCAGAAGCAGGCATTTGCAGACCAAAGACCTTGCATGCTTTCTCCGCGCTTCCATATCAAATTATTACTTCGTGCTCAATTATTGGGATCACAAACAAAACGATAAAAATTTGTTTAAACCGTATAAAAAATTCATATCATATCAAATCATGCAATTAAACTTGGAATCGTTTTGCTGCGCATTCTTTCAACAAGGCCGTGACTTTATCAATTCCAGATGGTTTTTTATGTCACGCACACTGTTACATTACAGATTTATAATAGAATTTTTGTGCAATGCATGTGCGCATTTTTCATAGAAAATATGTGATTGGTATTTTAATTGGTTTTTGAATTTTTTAGGATCGAAATGTAGATTCACTGTGTACCTTGAAGACTTTAAAGTGGGGGCGAAGATTGTGGACGGACTAACATTTGCTATTGATGGACCTTCCGAACCAGAAATTGAATTTGATCATCAGGAGAATGGGGACATAGATGTGTCGTGGAAGCCTTATGCGCCTGGAAACTACATCCTCAATTTGAAATTTAATGGGGAGCCGATAAAAGACAGCCCGTTTAAAGTGAAGGTGGTCGGGGAGGTGAATACACATGGACAGTACCAACCACCAAAGAAACAGATCTACACAGGTAACTTCAATAATTAGTTACTAGGTTGTTCTTTTCTCCCAGTTGAACTCACGTCTAATTAACTGTCCGATGGAACATCTTTCTCGAGAGTAGCCTCCAAGTTTGCACTATGTGTTTTGAATGTCGTTCAAATTTAACTAATCACTGAAATATTTTTATTTAGGTTGGGCTGCCCGCAGAAAGAGTCAAGCTGCTCAAGGCAAAGTCGAGTAAATAAACTCAATTTCTCACTCAGTTTATAAAAATCATTTAAATAGGTAAGGTATTATTTAAAAATCATATTTATATACAAACAAATGACACTTCAGCCTTAACAAATGTATTTTTCAATTATTTTTTCCCAGATCTGCCTCATCATCTCATTTCTGCTTTTACCTTCTTATAGTATAGAGATTACTATTTATAGTCAATCAGTTCATACACAGGATGATGAGTAGAATAATTTATGTAATTCCCCAATCACACAACCACCACAACTAATTGAATGCAATTTAAAACGAAAATACTTTTAAGCAACCTCAATTTTTTTCTTGGAAAAATAGCTTTAAAAAGCGGTCCATCCGGATCAATTTTGAAATGTTTCAAAGATTTTCTTTTTGATTATGTCAATTTCGTTTTACAAAAAGAAAGAAAATACTTTTTCAATTCATTGTGACATTTACACCAAAAATAAAGATATTCTTTTTTTATAAAGAAAAGTAGTTTTTGAAAGAACAACTACAAAGTTAAAAGAATTGTGGCAGGCAACAACACATAAAGCAGTCAATTCAACATTTTACTCTCCTGTTTTACCCTCGTCTCGTCGTTGGATTCATTCTGTCTAAATCCCTTTCACTCTTTTCCCTTTTTTCGTTGTGGTCGGGGCGTGTCTCGTGTGTATCGTGTTTCCTTTTAAATTGTCTCCTCTATCTGATGACATAATTTTTACCATTAAGTATTTTACCATATTATTACACCGTTTTTTGTGTATACAATTTTTTGAAACTGGATAGCATTTTTTTGTAGTAGATTATATAGTTTACTATGTATGTAAGTTAGTTGTGATCTAAATAAATTATTCTAGTTTAAAACTCGGAAAATAGGTATGATTACACATCAAAATCAAAAACAATCAACATTTTCATTCGACAACACAAATCATAATTTAAAAAGAGAAAATGTAACAAATAATATACTATTTTATGTTGTAATCAGTCTGGATTTAGAGGCAAAATGATAAACTTGTAATTTTCTCTTTTTATTTTTGCTCCTTTCACCAGACTGATTATTGTGTAAGCTCAATAATTTAAAAAATATAGAGACAAATTTAAATACCAACATTACATAGATATTATCCAACAAACCTTACATTGAACTTTTTTCAGAAGATTACACTTCAAACTTTGAAAAAATAGATAATTATCCAAATCCAAAGGTATACCAGAACGAAGCCCCCCAAAAGTTTTTTTTGTACTTTTACCTTGTAAAATAAGTGTTTATGGAGTAAGTGTATGTGTTTTATGTACAATACAAAAAAACTAAGCAAAATGAATATATACTCTCTACTATTAACTAACGCTTTACTACACAGGATACTTTGCTCATCATTATTTCTCATAGTTGCAACGTTTTAAAATAACCACCTATTAATTAGTCATTTTAAAGATTGGAATGCTGACATGAAAATCGAGTTGAATTTCTGTAAGTCATGCGTTTGACATATAATGTGTTCCCAAAAACCCTTAAAAAAATTTGGTGACACGAATTTCGTGTTATCTAGGTTTTTATCAGATAAGTCATTGTACTTTTTGTGACGTTCCTCCGTTTGCTTTGTTTTTTTTTCTTCGTAGATTAAATTATGAAGTCATTCATGTCACAGGATTATGTTACACGTGGCTGTTAAATGCTCAGCGGTGCAGAAAATTGGGAATGAAGAAAGTCGTGACATAAGTCATTGTGTAAAAATATATTTGTT
>JAQFXM010002211.1:0-26080 GCA_034693345.1 Entomobrya multifasciata
AATAGCTATTGTAATATAAATGGTTTAAACTATGTATTCCTGTCTTTGTCATCGCATCGTCGTCTTATGTCCTGTCCCTTAATGCTATGTTATGTCCCTGCATATTAAGCTTGTAGTACACCTTGTTTGCGTTGTACAAAAAAAATCAGTAGTCACTTCAGTCGTTACACTTTTTTTTATTTGAGAAAAAAAACTCAGTAAAAATAAAAAAGAAGAATAGCCATGTAGCCTTCTCCGTTATCTTCTTCCCTTGTTTGTCTTGTTGTGTGTGACTTTTTTTTATATAAAACTTTGATTGAAAAAAAAAACACTATCATCATCAATCCCATCACCATAATTTATTGTACACATTTATAATAATTTTTTTTTCTGAAAAAAAAAACATGCATAAGAAAAAATGATTATGATGATTTTGCCGAGAAAATAAAATAACTGATGATTATTAAAAAATTGTAATCATAATCATCATTGTCGTTACTACAGAAAACACACACGACACGGTTATTATAGTAAAAAAAATACATTGAATGATGCATCTTTTTATGTGATTGTGGTAGTCACAGGCATAATAATATTTTTTTAACGTTGAAAAAAAATCTCTCTCATGGGATGAATCACAATGTGATGACTTGTCTTGTCTTTTGGCTGCCTGTAACACATACAAAAAAATATGTAGACGAGTGACGAAGAGCGAGAAGATGAGCAAAAATTGTAATATAAGCAGTGGTAGTAGTGGTTTTTTATACAAAATAAAAAATATGTATTAAACGAACAATTTTTTTGTCTTGTGAGTATAATAAGTATACTGTGTTTTTTTATATGTGTGAAGTTTATGTTTCATCTCATTCAACATTACAAAAAAATCACAGGCTGTCTTGTGTGTCTTGTGCACTTGTTGTACAAGAGAATTAAATATATGTATAATGTTTGGTTAGTTAGGTTAATAGAAGAGAGAATAGTGCACTTTTTTTATGATGATGATGATCAGTCAGGATGGATGGGAGGGATGTTCTTAATTAAAATGGATTTTTGTACCTACCTGTCGTCTTGTGTTTGGTAGAATTGCAATTTGCAAACAAAAAAATATATAGTTTAATGGGAAGAATGTAAATTGAAATTGAGTGGTGGTTGGTGTGTAATAGTTATGTGGGAGAGAAGAGGAAGAAGTTAATTGGAATTAGTGCTGACTGACTATTATCATTTTTATTATATTGAGTTATGTCATGTAATAAAGATTTTAATTAATTGTGTCATCAGTATCAAAAATCAAAGTATTGAGGAAATTATATTAGCCTTGGTTTATATATTAAGTGGTTTTGCGTGGATTTAAGACAAAAGAGGGAAAATTTGTTGGAATTAAGTTGGATGTGTGATTTGTTGACTTGACTGGAAGAAGTTTTTTGTGTTGAATTAATTGATGTGATATTTAATGCTGATGCATACAAAAAAAATTTAATTGAAAAACAGAGCAGACCATTAAACGATTAATGAATATGGAATTAAAAATTCGATTAAGTTTCGTTTGTTTAGGTAACATTGAAAGAGGACTGATTTTAAAGGAGAATATATAATTATCTTGGAAAAATGACTTGAGCATTTAAAAAAGTTAAAGTTTTCATTTTTCTTTTTGTCGGTTTACACTTTATAAAAAAGTGGTTTAAGTTGTTGAAATTAGTGATTGATGGCATTTATTGGTGCATTTACATACGCAAATTAGTTAAAAATAATGAGGATGATGAGAAAACCTGTTTTTAGAAGACAGTCTAATTAGTTTTCACTGTTTTAGAAGAGATTATTTTGGGGATTTGATTTAATAAGAAGTCCGTAAAAGAAATAGTGTGCCAATCTGAATTAGTAGTATATCCTAGATTCGTCCAATGGGCCACATGCATTGATGAGTATGATTGGTTTGGTTGCGAGAGAAAGTCAACTGCAGGAATAATTATTCGCGAAATTACTGCTAGCTAAAAGTAATCAGTTTATCAGCAAGCAGAGAATCGTTAAGTTTAATGAGTTATCATTACGGACAATTACTAAAAGTTTTTATTTTCGCGAGAGGGAAAGCGGAAGTAGAGTAAACGGCATAGCTCTCTCTTAATTTTGCTTGCAAACCGTTCCTACTCCGACGAGAGCCAAGCGCTGCGCTGTGTAAAGACGACAATCGTAATTTTTTGATGATAATTTGAAATACAACAGGTAAATTAATCAGTTTCAGAAAATTATCGTCTTTCATTAATATTTTTATGTTATACGTGTAGTTTTTATGACTGTGAGTATGGTTTGCTAATTGTTGACTTTAACTTTTGTTTTCTAGATAAAATCAACTAGCTTTCTGGCTGTTATGCTGGCATCGTGACATCGGACATTTAAATTGACAAGATTGATTAAAATTAAAGTGCTATGTAGTAATCAAGTAGTAAAGGAGTTCTAATATTTTGGCTGTGAATACATTCAACATTTAACTAAAAAACTGTAAAATTCAAGGAGGTGCCTTCATGATTATCAACCAGGAGAACTAATTTGTCAAGTGCTGAGTTATTTTGTGACAAGGGACATGGACAAGGACCATTCATTACACTGCAAAACTAATGTTGTGTATTAGAACCAATCAGTTAGTTAGATAGAACAACCGAATTAAACTAATTGTGCTTAGCTTTAAGAGAAACTCATCGATTCCGTCCAGAGAATTAAAATTAACTGTTCTGTATTGACTGTATAGTCCGTCCTTCGCATTTAATCGTTAAGATAAGCAAAGCCAATCAAATCCAAGTGTGTGTATAATTTTTGTAATTAGTGACCTTTGCTGTGTCGGTCGGTAGACGTAAAAAATAGATCATCATCATCGTGTTCTCGTGGAACAGATATTTTTGTAAATTAAAAAGTTTTTGTGATTAACCAAAACAAAACCAATCATCTTTAAAGCTGCCGTAAAGTGAATACTGGAAAGACAAATGGAATTACCAATTAAATTGAATTACTAAGTAGTAAAGTTAGTTTAATAGTCATCTATCAAGGTGACATTTGGTTTAAAATGTCGTATCCTTCGTCAGGTTATTACCAGGTAATTTAACAAAATTTAAGGAGAGCCAAGTTTTCCATGTATAAAAATTTGTGTGATTGATTGGTGGTAACAAGAAATTTAATAGCGATTGTCATTGAATTATTTCCAGGGGGACTATATCGTCCATCCCGCCCTCTACGAGCTCAGCCACAAGTATGGACTCTCCGAAATCACCGACGGGGGTGGAGGAGTTGTTAACAATATTGCCCAAAAACTAGAAGAACTGAAAGAACACATTCGGCGAGAAATCCGAAAAGAATTGAAGATTAAAGAAGGTGCGGAAAAATTACGGGAGGTGACCACAGACCGAAAAAGCTTGGCAGAGTTGACCGGTCTGGTGAAAAAATCGAATAGTAAATTAAATGAAATGCAAGCAGAGTTACAAGAGTTGGATTCGCAAATTATTTTGACACAGGCGGATTTGCCTTTGGATAATGAACCGGGTAATTACTCTGAGAACTATTAACGAACTAAATTTGCATTTTTAAATTATGTTTGTTATCTTGTTAACATTTTATTAACTGCGTAACTGTTTATTATAATTCTTAGGAAGCGTTGCCTCTACCTCTGACTACGCCAATGTCACAAGTTCTTTCGACGAGCGACTATCATCATTAGAAAAACAACTAAACATCGAATTAAAAGTTAAGCAAGGCGCAGAAAATATGATACAAAGTTATAGCAGCGGTCGGGATAAGAAACTACTTCAAGATGCGCAGCAAATGTACCAAGATTCCAAGGCTAAAATTGATTATCTGAGAATGAGAATATCCAGGATTCAAAATAGACAGGAACAAAATGCCGGCAGTATTGATGGATATTCGTCAAGAAGAGGTATGATCATGATTACAAATCCTTCTCAATCATCGCCCTTCTTAAATATAAATTTCAATTGAAATTAATTCTAACTTTTTCTTATTCTGATTAGATCGCCCAATGGACGTAGGCCTAACACCCGTAGAAGTCCGCATTGAAGAGTTGACACATCGGCTGAGAATCGAAAAGGCTGTGGCGGATGGCGCTCGCAACGTCATCAGAAGTTTACAAGCAGCAAAAGCAGTAGATAAGAAGGCATTGCAAGAGGTAAATGAAGCCACCTTAATTTTTTAATCTCTAAAAATTAATTCGCATTCCACCTAACCAGCCAAGCAATTAGCTATACCTACGTCACATGTCACATATATCAGCATCATCATTCTCATACAATTATCATTCCACTTCATTTATGATTATTCCAATTTAAATATTTTTCAATTACACATTTCATTTCTTTAATTACCAATTTGGCTTCATCACCAAATTTTTAATAATTTAATCCGACTTTAGTTTAGTCACAAAAATTGTATTTTACGACCTAGCCTTTCATCCCTATCATTAAATTTGCTATACATCCATGCAAGCAGACAGCATTATTATTCTTAATGAGCAAAAGCATATCACGTCAAGTCATCTCATCATCAGATCTTGATCTCAGGAGATTTGCTCAACTGATAACAAATCTGCAAACATTCCTCCATTTAATTTTCCTCCAAACAACATAAAGTCAAGTGTATTTTTATGTAGTCTCATTGCCATTCCGCGTTCCTCCAACTCTGATCTCCTCTCATCTGACTCTGTGATCTTTCTCATGTGACTTTATTTACTACAACCGTGCAAACAACACACCACTCCACTTCTTCACTCCAAACAGAAATACAACAAAAAAACGGGTAATTTATAACTGCACTCCGTCCCTCTCTCTTTTTTCCTTCCTTGTTCATAACAGTCTTGTATACAACTTTGTTGCAATATGCATTGCTTATGACTTTATGATGATTTGCGCTTCACTTGACTCTTTTTTTTGACTGAATTATATATTATGCATGCATAATATGTTGTACGTTTGTCGTAAATTTTTTTGGAGGAGTTGTTCGGTTGGAGTTAATGGAGGAGCTTTCTTACTTTGATCATGTTTGTTTTTTTGCACATGGTTTGATATTGGGACGAAAATAGAAGGGTTTAAAGTTCTTCTTTCAAAGAGTTTGCATGAGTACAGCAGATGCGGAACTGGCGGTGGTGGTCTTGTTTTTGCGTCTGGTATCGCGTTCGTTTGGTCTGCTTCTTGTACCACGACTATGACTGAGATTTAAGATTTAGTCTACATTTTTTTGATGATGAACTAGTATATACGGCACACGGGTATGGGGGACAGTGAAAGATAGATGGGAAAATGAGTTAAGTGAAAAGTTTTATAAAAGAAAGAAAAAAAATTGGCTGGGAGCCCATCTCAGAGAGAAGTCAATTTACAAGAGATCTTGTGTGGTTTGAACAAGACGAAGAAACAGAAAGACGAAAGATTGGTGGTGATGAAGGAAAAAGTGTTTTTTTCTTGAAAACTAAGATAATTGTGGAAAATGATAAGATTGGATTTTGTGGAGAATAAACAGTTTATAAAATATAAATGAATTTAAATGGTGGGGCAAATAGAGATAGCGGTGGTGCTGGGGGAGGTCATCGAAGAAATTCCAGTTCACCGCCTCATTTGACAAGGAGTCAAGGTGGAACTGCAACAGGTGGTGAGGGAGGAGCTGTGGGAGGTCAAGAATGGTGTTTGCATGCCCAACTTACAATTTCCCATCCAAAGTCTGAACCTTTAAGAACGACGTATGTTGCTAGGGGAATTGGGGCAGGTGGTGGGCAGGCTCCAAAAGATAAGTGGACAACTACCGGAAGTAATGTCCAGTTTCAATATAGCTGGTCCAATTGTGATAAGGAAACGGTGACTCAAGTGGTACCGGATGAGTCGGGGATTCAAAAGTTTGAAAGTTGGCCAAGGAGGACTAGTGCAGGTGGAGGGGCTGGTGGTGGTGGTTTTGGGGGCACAGGAGGAGGAGGGGGTGGTAGATCTTCCAGAGTGGTTTTTGGAGATAGTGGTTACAGTACTGAACAGAATTTTGGAGGGGCAGGGAAATCAACTTCTTCGTCGGCTACAATACAGCAGCAATCACAGCCAAATACCAGTTTTAAAGCTAGGGTTATCCAGCCATACGGCCGAAGGTGTATAAGTACCTGCACAATAACCTTGTCAAATGACCCCAACATTCTTAGCGGAGATGGGGATGGATTTGGGCCTTCATCAAAGTATTCATTTTCTAGTGAGAATTTATCAAAAGGTTGGAATACATTTCCAAAGGCTACACAAGCACCAACACCGCCTCCTGCTCCTCCACCGACAAGAATTGTTGTAAAAGATGCTGAAACACAGACTAATCCTCCTCCTCCGCCTTCCTCAAGCATTACACGGACATCTCCTTCTTATCACACTCACACCAAAAATGACTTCACTTCCATCACTGTAAACCCGGATACCTCGAATGTTACCGTTTTGAATAATAACGCCAGAAAAGAGTCGCCACCATCCGGCCCCAGACAACTCAGAGGTCATCATCCAAAGAAGGATTCCTTTAACAAGTCAGTACAGATAAGGAGCCATTCACCACCAAAACCTCAACACCATTCCAGCAGGCCATCGTTTAAAATTCCACCAAACTCCACAACAACAGGTGCAGGTACCTCTGCTGCAATTCGTAGGGCTAAATCCTCCCCTCCAATAAGATACCAGCAAAAGACTAACCAGCCAAGAACTGTACATATTGACGTTTATTGTACTGGTTCGGAGGAAATGAGCACTACTTCTACAGATGGGGAAGGCGATGGAGATAACTTGTCATCGGCAGGTACCTCCTCCACTCCTCAAACAGTTTATAATACAACGCAATACAAAATTCAGCATCAGAAACATAAAACAGGATATCCCCAGCATTATCCAGCGCTTCCAGAAGATTTGCGGAATAATACTTTGAAAAGCCAACAGCAGCAAAAAATACCAACTCTTGGGGAGGTGGAAGAGGTGGATCAGCCAAGGGGAAGGAATACAAATGGCAATGCATCCAATTTAAATAATATCAAAAGACAATCGTCACCGTCGGTGGCATCTTCAAATTTCCTTCAACTCCGGAAAAATTTATCTGGAGAAAGTTGTGAAACGGGATCATTGCTCAGTACCACTTATCCGGGTTCCTCAAGGGCGTCAGTGAATTTGGGAGGGGGATGTGATGATAGATTATCGAGAGGATCTACAGCAAGTTCATTTTCATATTTTGGAGGGGATCAGCAAAGTGAGGTGACTAGCTCGTGGAAGGAAAGTAAAGCGGAAGGAGATGCTGGAGAGGATTTCTCTGCTTCTTATCGTTTTGATGGGAAACGATTGGCTCATGTTGGAACAGGAGGAGGAGTGGAGGGTGAAGATAATTTGGAAGACTTGGAGGAAAATTTATTACAAGGAGGTGGGGGAGGGAATAACGATCAGTGGTGGTTGCAGTATTTATTTAGCAAGTTTGATACGAAAGGTATTAGTACTAATTTTTAAAATAGCACAAAAGTAAGTCGGCTGGGTAGAAAATTGCATTTATTTCCTTGTTTTCTTTTTGAAAAACAGAGGATGAAGGAGATTCTCTTATTGGTGGAGGTGCTGGAGGAAATGCGAACTCCTCAAATTTATTGAACATGAAGCGCTTATCTTATCCAAGCTACAATTTGCACGAAAACGAGGAAAAGCAGTTGCTTCCTCCATTTATGGATTATCCAGATGCTTCCATGGCTTCTAGATTGGATACAGCGGCAAAGTTTGGAGAAGTTGTGAGGGGACTAAGGAAACCAGGTCATCATATTCCAGGACCTACGAAGAATCCCAGTTGTCCTTGTGATCACTGTCGGAGTTTTTTCGAGATGAAGATGATGATGGGATCTAAAATGGCAGCTGAAGGGGATGACAGAGAAAAGAATGATGGTCAAGAGCTGGAGACAAATAGTGGACTTGGAAGAGCTAGGGCTTTGTCGTTAGGTCAAATGGATGGTGGTGGGCGAGGAGGTGGTCCGGGAAGAATTTGGAGGAGACAAAATAATAATTTAAATAACTGTATTTCAAGTGACAAATCGAACAATTTGTAAAATATTTTTTGTTTTGTAAAACTTTAAGAATAAAAAAATCAGTTGAATTTGTTACTATTCGTCGACTAATTTATTTCAGCAATATAGCTTGGCTGGTTATTTGAAGTTACGTATTTTGGGAAAAAATGATTTTTTAAACATAAGCTAACTAACAGTTTTTAATTCTACTTTTTAGGCTCAAAGCAGCTTACACGAAGCCAGTCAAAAAATCGACTTACTTCGTCTCGCCCTAGAAACCCGAATCAACGAACTGCGCACCACCGACAGCTTAAAATCGAAGGAAATTCTTCTCCGCCAGGAATTGGATCTGTCGACAGGTCCCATTGTTGTTGGCGGGGGAAGTCTTCATAGTAGTCATGGACATGGCTATCCTCTAAGCCCCATATCATTTTCACCCTCTCAGCAAAATAAGTATGGTGGGAGTGGGTCCACAAGTTCTTCAAATGCCAGCACCCATTCAAACCATCACCATCAAGGTCGCCATGGTAACCATCTTCAGAATAATCATGGCAACAGTAGTAGTCATAGCAGTAATCACCGTTTGAGTACAACCCAACTAAGCAAGTGTTCCGCGGTCACGGGGAAATTGGAAGTGAGGTTGATGGGATGTCAAGACCTTTTGGAGGAGGTTCCTGGGAGAAGTCGCTCGAGAGATAGTGGAAGTAGTCCGGCAGACCTTAAAGCTTTTATGAAAGGCGTCACTGGGAGAAGTAGCAGTAAATCGTATAGCATAAAGGATGAAACGAGCAGTGAGTACCTCAAAATATTGCACATTTAAGCACAATGGAATTGGTTTTTTACAAAAATGTATTTTATTTTAATGCTTGGTTTTTAGTTAATCTTTCGCTCATTTTAAAATATTACGCTTTTTAGTTTATTTTAAACCAAAAAAATCTTTAGATTTCTTCTAATTCATTTTACAAGTATTGTAATTAATTAAACATCTGTAATTAACTTATATTGACACTTCTACCGCTGCTACTACCACTGTTGCTGGTGGTACTACCCTTGGAGGCGGATGCTTTGGTGGTGCTTCGTATGATAATACTGACGAGCATAAAAGAAGTAAGATGATATAATATGCTTATGTCTTGCTTAACAAATTACTGAATCAATTAATCAAGCGAATTAATTTCTGTACACACTTTTCTGCGCAAGTTTTTACCTTAATTTTAACATTTTGGGCAACAGGGTGTAGCACGTGCTCAGTTAAATAATATAATGTATTTAGTTGGTTTGTAGTGTAGAACACTTAGCAATACTTACGATTAGTTTGGTTTGTTTAGAAGTGGGGGGTGAAATTAATTGTTTTGTTTCAGAAATGTTTTTGAAGAATGGGACATGTTGGTCAATAGTGATAGTTGTGGTTAAGTATTTTTTCATTTATATTAATTACTATAGACGAAATTATGGCCGTCTTAAAGCTAGACAATCAAACCGTAGCTCAGACGGCATGGAAATCCTGTTCCCAACAAGCATGGGACCAACGCTTTAGTATTGACTTGGATAAATCCAGGGAACTAGAAATCGACATTTACTGGCGAGACTGGCGGTCACTCTGTGCTGTCAAATTTTTAAGATTAGAAGAGTTCATCGATGATGTCCGACATGGGATGGCATTGCAGTTGGAGCCCCAAGGGCTACTTTTTGCAGAAGTATAAAAATCATTGTTTTTGAAAATGAAAAATAGTTAGTTACATTCATTGCATTAGCTAATTTCAAATATGTATTTTCTATTGTCCAGATCAAATTTTTAAACCCAATGATCTCAAGACGGCCAAGATTACAACGACAAAGGAAAATATTCAAGCAGCAAGGGAAAAATGTGCCACGACCTACTCAACTCAATATCAATGTTGCCACGTGGGGACGTCTACTAAAGCGTTCTAATATTCCTCAGCACCCACCTCCGCCCACAACAGCAAACGCCGTAACCCATCCCCATCATAGTACTACACCATCATCTGCCAATAGTTCACATTCACATGGACCACACCATGGACTTGGACATCATGTTCCCCCTCCACAGCCACCCCCACATCACCATCAGCTTCCTCAGCAGCTTCATTCTCAACAGCAGCATCCCAGTTGGCAGTCTAATATACTCAATAATAACCAGTCACAAGGTACGAAAGGTAATCATAAATTGCTTCTCTGCCTGTTGTCTCATATATTTTTAAAGTTACTAAATAAGTAATTAATTTCTACTTTTAGTGCCTCCGCCAAGACCACCTAAACTCGACTTTTCACAAATTCCTTCAAAGTCTGAAGTCTTCTTGGAAGTGAAGACCCCAGAAATGGTGACCTTTGGTGGCGGGGACAAAACTATCAGCAGTAGTGCTGGCATATTGCAAACTCCAACCCAAAATCCATTTTCAACCAAAATGGTATCGCCGATTGTAGTGACCACACCGTCGGAAGCCGACTTGGGGGTAATGAATATTTGACGACTTGTATTAAAAGTTAAACTTGGTTGGTATGCTTTATAAAAAGCTGGTATTATATCAAAAGAGTGGGCATTTTTTTTCTGCATGTTTTTCTTTTGGAAAATATTTTACTTTTTTTGTCGCGTCAATTTTTTTGGGGGAAAAATAGAAAAATACTTAGGTTACCATCATGAAATTATGAAGTCAGCAAATTCGCGCACATGATTTTTTTTCTTCTACAATTTTTCTATCTATCTACCTCTCTTTCTGTCTTTTATTTTTTTTCATAATTTCAATATAGATATGTATATTATATTATGTATAGAACTTGATGAAAAATTTGGATATGAGACTGGATGGATCACAAGTTTATGAAATTTATGATGATGATGATTTGGATGGTGACTACGGCGCCGGATCATTAAGTGGCGCTGGTGATCAAGCAGACACTGCTGAGCCTTATATCGACTATCCTGATGATGAGGTTGAGGTACATTCCACATTCTACACTTTCCTTTTGTTCTCTGTGAAAAAATACACGAAAAAACCGTGGAATTTTCTATTTAAAAATTTAGTTCGTGTTACGAAAAAACTTTATTTTCAATTCTAAACTTTCTCTCTTCCAATCTTTTTTATTATTTCTCTTGTCGCTCTTTTTTATGAAGGGTTAAAAAACTACCTAATTCTAAAAAATAATTTTCCGTAAAATTCTTTCCAAATTAATCAAAATTCGCTGCAGATATAATAACAACTGAAAATAATTTACATGGCTAAAGTTAAAGTGTTTTAGGGGGAATGCGCAGATAAAATTTGCT
Source organism: Entomobrya multifasciata (assembly GCA_034693345.1). NCBI lineage: Eukaryota > Metazoa > Arthropoda > Collembola > Entomobryomorpha > Entomobryidae > Entomobrya > Entomobrya multifasciata. The sequence goes on from JAQFXM010002211.1 coordinate 11,292, forward strand.
AAAATAACCACAGGGCTTTTTGTTCGTCTATATGTGTGTCTCTTCTTGTGTGATTCTAAGTTACAGAATTACTAACAAATTGCATATCTATCTATTGTATGGCATATTTTAAAAAATCAACTACAAAATATGTATATAGTGAATGGAATAAAGCGTGTAAAAAGCTTGTTCGCGCTGTATAGTAACTTAAATTATTGTAAAAAACATTCTTTTTGTTTTTTATTCCGCTTTGGAGAAACAAATAATGCGGACTCTTTATAATTTTTGTACATAGTGTAAAAGGTCTAAATGTGTTTCAAATGTTAAATGGCAATTTAACTATAGCGCTTAATTAATGTATTAATATTGAGCTTTTTATTTTGTGTTCCTGCTTTATAGACTCCAGTATCTGAAAAACCACCACCTCCACCCCCACCTAGAACTGCGCTGGATCACGCTTTTCCAATGGAGTCACGAAGGAATAAGTTGACACCATCGAGTAAAATGAGTTTTGATAATTTTAGGCTGATAAGTGTCTTGGGAAGGGGGCATTTCGGAAAAGTAAGATATAAAATTTCATTAGTCGATTAATATTTGTAAATTATATGGAAGAATAAATACTTACTTTGAATTTTTGTTCACAGGTAATCCTATCCCAATACAAAAATACTGGCGAGTATTTTGCCCTTAAAGCTCTGAAAAAAGGTGATATTATCTCTCGTGAAGAAGTCGAGTCTCTCTTGGCAGAAAAGCGTATTTTTGAAGTAGCCAATTCAGTACGACACCCGTTCCTTGTCAACCTTTTCGCCTGTTTCCAAACCGAACAGCATGTAATCTTCGTAATGGAATATGCCGCTGGTGGAGACCTGATGATGCACATTCATGCCGATGTATTTACAGAAGAAAGGGCTGTCTTTTATGCAGCTTGTGTAACGCTAGGAATGCAGTTTTTGCATGAAAATAAGATAATTTATAGGGACCTTAAACTGGATAATTTGCTGCTGGATCCTGAGGGATATGTAAAAATGGCAGATTTTGGACTGTGTAAAGAGGGAATCGGGTTTGGAGATCGGACTAACACATTTTGTGGAACTCCGGGTAAGGAAATTAAATCTTGAGACTTTTTTCCCCTCATTTTGCATTTTATTCAGAAAAGTTTTTCATTGGCTTTGTTTGAATTCTGTGTTTGTAGAATTCTTGGCACCCGAGGTACTGACCGAGCCGAGCTACACCCGAGCAGTAGACTGGTGGGGACTGGGTGTACTCATTTACGAAATGTTGGTGGGAGAGTCACCCTTCCCTGGAGACGATGAGGAGGAAGTCTTTGATGCCATTGTTTATGAAGAAGTGAGATATCCTAGATCGTTGTCACTGGAAGCCATAGCTATTATGAGAAGGTACGTACACGCCACACGCACACCGTATAATTCAATTTTGTATCTTACATAGACAGCTTTAGTCGGACCGGTTTTATGAAATCTGTCTCTGTTGAAAATTTAGATTACTCCGAAAGAATCCCGAACGCCGCTTAGGTTCCTCAGAACGCGATGCCGAAGACGTGAAGAAACAAGCCTTTTTCCGCAACATCCACTGGGAAGACCTGCTCTCTCGCAAAGTCAAACCACCCTTCATTCCTACAGTAAAATGTATGGAGGATGTGTCCAACTTTGACGAAGAGTTCACATCAGAAAAGGCCATCTTAACCCCGCCTAAGGAACCATATCCCTTGACCGACGCTCACCAGAATTTGTTCAAAGACTTTGACTACATGGCTGATTGGTGCTAGTGAAAAATGCTGAAAAATTCTGAACAAATTTATTTGATTGAATTAATTTCTATGCTCCTTATTAGTGAAATATTTTTAAAATACGAAGTTAATTAATGATTACAATTAAACCTAATTTAATTTAAAAAAACTGAATATTTTGCTGCTAATAAAATCAAATGTAATTGATGATGATACTTTATGTGACATACATATGTAACTTAATTATTTCTAAGTTTAATTATTCATTTAATTAACTAATTTAACATTCAAATGTTTGATCAATTTATGGACGGACCGACAGATACACGTGCGAATTTACTTTTGTTTAAAGTTTAAAAAAGAGTATGTTAAATATGTAATTAATTTTTAAAAAGCATAATTTAATTGTGTAATAACAAAGTCTAATTAATTCAACTGGATTTCCTCTTGTAAAGTTCACTTGTAATTTTTTGTTCATATTCAGAGAAAGCAAAAACCAGAAAATAATGAAAGAGAGATTACCTAACTATTGTAATAAACAATTAATACTAATTATAATTAAGAGACGCAACTTGATTAAGATGACGACACGATGATAAAAAAAATATGATGAATGATATAATGAGTATTCTTTTAAAAATGATGAAAATAAAACAAAAAATGAAGAAAATTTGCAACAGTAAAAATACTTGATGAAATAAATGCGGATATAATATGAAAAATAAATCAAATTGTACTTTGTAAAATATCATTTTTATCGTTAACTGAAACTAAGCTTAAGTGATAAATGTTACATGCATTTTTAGTTATGTAAAAACCAAAGTATAAATACAAAATAACTTCAGACATCATAATTATGACGCAGAAAGAAACACATTTGAAGGATTTATTGAAGCCAATATTTTCGCCTTATCTAGTTTTAAATCGAAGCTCCAAGTCAACAACTGGTCGAGTTCCAATACTTGGGTCAACCTTAATAGGAACTGGAGTACTTTCACATGGTTCAATTGAAAAGTTGTAAACCAAGTAGACAAGTGCAACTTTTGCTTCCATAAGGGCGAATCGCATACCGATGCCTGCGAAAAAGGATAACATCTAATGAGAAGTGTGTTCAAATCTTTTTTAATTTTGAAAAATTCTTGTTTTATTGTAAAACTTACAATTACGTGGCCCATGACCAAATGGCATGTACGTGTACGGATTTCTCTTGGCTCGTTCCTGTGCCGTAAATCTCTCTGGATCAAACTTCTCAGGTTCGGGATAATACTGGGGATCCATGTGTATCGCATTCACAGCCGTAGCAACGATAATACCTTTTTCTACAACAACGTCAGTACCCGGAAGCTTATAGTCCTTCGTACACTTTCGCTCAAGTCTTGATCCAGGTGGGTACCTGCGCAAAATTTCTGCACAAAAACACAACAATTATGTACATAAATATTTAAGTACATTTGATTTTGACTCTAGTTTTTTAGTAAAGTTAATACAAATTTTACCACAAACAAATTTCTCCATGTATTCCATATGAACAATAGAATCATAGTCAATCTGCCCATCCGTATCCATCATAACTTTATTCACCTCTTCATACAATTTACTCTGAATATCAGGATGAAGAGCGAGGACATACACCGCAAAATTAAGTACACTTCCGGTTGTATCTAGGCCAGCAAGGAAGAAGATCAAACTTTGCGCAGTACAAATATCATCTGTCAAGATCCCTTTAGCCTTTCCCTTTAAATCTTCAGATTTTTCTAATTGAGCATCCTTTTCAAAGCTGTCCAACTCGGATTCATCCATTTTCAAATCACCCCGTCGTGCTTCCACCATAAGTTGTAAAAAGTCGTCTCTTTTCTCCAAAGAGCTTTCCCTATTTTTCAACGCAGTTTTGCAAATATTTTCGAAAAAGTCCATTGGTTCGGAATCAGTTATTCTTAACCCAAATCTTGTTAAAAATGGGAAGAGCATTACCATAATCATCCTTAATAATTTCATAAAAGAAAACTGTGATTGAATTTCAGCCATTTTGTAAAACACAGAGTTGGGATCTTTCAGAGAATTAGTTTGCATTCCAAAAGCTGTTGCGCCGATAACATCAACAAGGTATCTACTGAACGCCTCCTTGACAACAACGTCACGTGATCCTGGTGACCCCACTGGCTTTGTTTTAATAAATTCCACTAAATTAGTACCACAGTTATTAAAATGCTCAAACATTCTTCGAATTTTTCCTGTTGTAAATGTCGGGCTGATGACACTCCGAACATTTTTCCATTGTTGACCTTCCAATGCTAAAAGGGTAAGATTAAATATTTTTTCGCTATGCAGCTCCACCGTCCTTCGGTCCACAAAGTGATCGAAATCCTTGACCAAGATATGCTTGATCAATTCAGGATCTTTGATGTACAAACTTGCAATTCCAAAATCAACAGAACCTGCATACTTATTTGATCCCATTTCATTGTACGCATCAAGGTCAAATTGCACAAGAGTTTTCTTTTTCGTTGCCATAAGATACAAATTCTTCAACAAACTGGAATTTTCATTTAGTTCAGACACTCCTCGTTTCTTCCAGTAATCTTTGTTTAGATTGCGCAGATACCGGACTAAAAATACTATGAGGATTATAGCCCCAATAATTATGCCAAGTAAAACCGACGTCATTTTGACCACTTATTTGTCGTGACCTAAAATATTTGGAAACTTTGCAATTTGATGGAACAAAATTAGCAAAATTGTGCTCACATAATATATTCACTTGCTGTACCGTTTAATACTGATCACTGCGATCACCATGGGAAAGCCGACTGTCCACTTCAGAACCATTATTTGTAAAGCATAGTTTTTTCTGCTTAATCACTGCAAATGTTGCGTTCTATGTTCATTTTAGAGATAACAAGTGACCTTCGCACGCTCACTTGCTAACGCTCAGCGTACTATACAATATACAATGTATGTGTTTTTATAGTTCATTTTTTGTAATTAATGGACACTATCATAGATACAGAATGACTGGCATCAGACAGATGTACTCAATACGAACGAACTTTATATTATTGTGCTATGTCAAATTTTATTTTCAAGGCCATAATAATCTCAAAGGTAAAAACTGTTTTGGTGGTGTTTTTCAAGGTTAAAAATGGATCAGCTTTGCTCAGTTCAATGTTACCAGCTACGGATGCACAAGAATTCATGGACAAAGAGTCGAAAAAATATGTATAAAAAACAAAATTACTCAGATTTTAACAAAACATATTATTATACATCATGCAAATCATATCTTTGAATAATTACTGCATTATAACTTTTGATTTTTAAACATTATGTAACATGGCTTTTATTTGAAATATCACACAACAAATGTAACTCATTCATTATCTTTGGCTAAAGCACGTATGTATCAGAAACTATTATATTATAAAATATCAAACTACATCATAATTTTGAGAGGTTAACGAGATTTTTTTGCTTTGTTTTACATATACTAATACATTTACCATATGTAATACAACTAACTACAAGCATTTGACATATAGAGATCAAATACTTTACCCATTGACTGTCCTATTTTCACCGGTGGACATCATAATCGACAGGAAATCCTTGTGAAACTTTTGGCAGCCGAAAGGCGAATTCATATCACATGACATTGGTCCAATTCTATTGCTGCAGTCTTCACTAAGTTCATTTCCTCCTATGATTCCAACGTTTGCCAGGGTGAGAACGCCTGCGACACCAACATAAGCCAATGACCCAATTTTTCGCATAAATGCTCCCTAAAAATTACAAAAAAAAGTTTAAATATAACTACTCATTCAATTGTCTTGCTGGAATTCACAACTAATTAAATATTGACTTTTGTTATGTTTTGAATACAATTAAAAATGTACCTGAAGATCTGTAGTAGAGGTTGTTGGTAAAATAGGAACAAATGGACAATACCAATTTCTCTTGATTTGAATTTGTCGGTCAACCAGAATAATAAGAGTCTTGAAAAGAATACATAATTATATTGAATTTAAATTGTAAAATGATTTTACAGATCATAAAATATCGAGCGATTTTATTACAATTTTCCTTACGGTCATAAAAATATGAAAGATGAAATCCACGCAAATCCAAATCGCTGTCACAATAATGGCAGCAGGAGTATCTTTTACTGTGCCATCTTCCAAGCAATTGTCCCCGTCAATGATGGGCGAAGCAGGGATCCAAGTGGATGTCAAAATGGCAGCAACTATTTCGTTAAGAATCAAAAAGGCATGTATTTAGTTAGGCTCCAGACCAACAATCATCTTTTCGTGAGATGGATTTAAATGGTAATTAAAACTACTTACCACTAAAGTAGTATTGAGTGAATCCAAGAACTGCATGAGCAGACATGCAAGTAATTCGCATCATTCGGTTTGCTGGATCCCAATGTGTCCGAAATCCTCCAACAATAATCATTAAAAAGAAGAAAGTAAACGATGTGTATCCAAGAAGACGATGAAATCCTGCTGGTGGATGTATAGTTCTTCCGTGTGAATTTATTACAGTCCAGAGAGAATTAAGTGCTGCCACTAAACCTATCATGGAAGCCGTAGCACTTACCAAGTGTACCTGGAACGTGGCAATAACGATATTTTATTTCATAAGTATGTCCTGATGCACGAAACAAAAAGTCAAAATGATTCAGTACCCAAAACCATGCGTGAACCCCCATACAGGCTTGGTCCATATAGGTCTCCTTCAAATACCGAGCAGCAAACGTTCCAACCGGAATGATAAACATGGTCACAATGACGGCCAAGATTGCATGGAATTTTCTTCCACTCTGTGTAGCATACAAATTAACATGAAAATGAACTTTGAAATCAGTAATTTTAACACGCTAAGTTACCTTCATAGAATAATTTCAAGTATGTATATACCCAAAACTTGGTGCCCCTTGATTCGCGAAGAGATTTGTTGTTGAAGTTGTCCTTCAAAATAAACACCTTCTCCCCACTTGTATCCGGATAACCCAAAATTTGTTCTAAGTGGGTGGCATTAGTAGGGGCTGCACATTCGGTGAAGGAACACAGGTTGCTTCTGTTGACGGTCAGGTTATGAATGAATTCCCCATAAGCTGGCATGTCAGGCAAAGCCTGAAATTGTTCTGATGTCGGGGGGTCATCGCACCCTTGCAGATTGTCATGACTTACTTCCTTCTTCCAGTCATATATACATCTTCCAGCAAAAGTTGGAGCAATGTCTGGAACATTCTGTATGTAAGGCAAAAAAATTAAGACTCAGTATAAATTTTATTCAATTCCACATATCGCATGTTTTTAAAATTATCACCTCACCTCGAGTAGTTTATCCGGTGGATAGTTAGGAGCAACCAGCCTTGTGTCAAACTGACAAGATTTCATGGTTTGCCACCGGGTTCGAGGGTCTTCATAACGTTGATGTGCTGCAAAGTAGTCGTTATCCATCTGTGACTTCAGTGTTTTATCCTGAAGCCAGGGTGCGACCAATGTTCCATCAGCTTTCATTTTCAATGCCCCTGTTTTGTAGTCAATTACTTCCTCATCGCAAGATAGCTTGGTGGCCGGGAGTTTGAGGTCTTCAGTTCCGTACCAACCGTGGTAAAGCCAGTAGCCCGCTGCCTTCCTGTAAGGCCCTATTGTTTCGCACGAGTTACATTGTATATTCGCTTTTGTTTGGAATATGTTCTTTGCCCTCATTTTTTCAGTGAAAATTAGCGCCCTGTGTAAAAGTAACCAGAACAAAAAACTTTTTCAAAACGTGATAATTAAATGGAGGAAAAATATTTAAATCAACTTACTCTGGTCTAATCCTGAGATGGCGGTTACACCAATACTCTGATAAACGCCAGGTAAAGTGAATTCCACGACTGATGTCATCGTCCGATAAAAATCTTTCACCAGCAGCCCTATCCCTCAGAAAATCAGGCCGAACCATAAACAAAGCATTGGCGATCTTTAAAAAAAGAAATCATATTGAAAAATAACTCAGAAAAACTATGTACACAGTTTTCACAGAATCACAGCAATAAAAAACTTTACCTCAGCTTCCCGGCGACCTACGGCTGAGCAAGGTAACACTTGGTACGGTGATGGTGTGGCAAGGTTAGGTTTCGTAGCACTGCACTGCTCCTCTGGATCCTGAACGAATTCCCCGATGGCATTGAAAACTTCATCTCTGATTTGAACGTAAATTCCAAGGATCTTATCAGTCATGTCAGTTAACTCGACTTCAAAATGAAGCCATCCTCTCATCACAACACCATCTTGTTTCACAGCATATGTCTTGATAGTAACCAGGGAGTCATTCGGGCATGGATTGAAAAATAATTTGACGAATCCGCTGCTATCAGGCAGCATAAGATATGGACAATCTTGCACGGATTCTTCGAACCACTTATTTCTTAATGAATTGTCAAGAAAGACGTGGGTAGTGTCGAATTTCTTTGTACCTATTGTCCAGTATCCGTGGCGTCTCGTGTCGTTTAGATATAGTATACCGTACCCATTGGGGCCTGGTACTGGAGGTTGGCCACCAGTGCCTGTACCCTCCTGGTTAAGCGAGTTTAAATTGGCCTGTCCAACTTGTACGCAATGGACTGAAGCAAGACTACAATTTCCCCATTTAGCAAATATAACTAGGACAAGTAAAAAGTTCCACACCCAGTGGTGCCGGTACCCTTCCAAAAACTTGAGCATGATGTTTTGATATTTTTTCAAGAAACTAAATAATTGTTATCCACTCTTTATGTAAAAGTTCTGAAAAATGAATTTCATACAGTCGGTTTGCTACACGTTGATCATCTGTAATTGCTTTCATTTGAATGGATCTGGAACATTTTTGAATCTAAAAGATTTTGTTTTCAAAAGATTATTTAGTTGCGTAGCAATGTAAAATATTTTTAATGGCAAGTGAAATCGATATTCATCCATCTGTGTTATCATTATGTTTTCCATCTAAAAATGAAATGCATTTTTTAATTAGTCAATATTTTTTATGATGTCATTCTATTTATAGCAGTTGAAGTTAGGTGGTTCGATTTCCAATGAGTCCTTGATCATTTTCACCCTTGTGCGACCCAAATATAATTCCCACGACCCAACCAAACAGTCAATCCAATCAAGATCCAACCATGCGCTTTCAAAACTTGTTTGGTTCAAAACGGTTGTTTAATAGTTTCACCCAATTCAAATGTACGGTACCGTTTGCTCTTTAATTCGTTTAGAGTGGGAATAAGGAAATGAGGTTACAGAGAACATTTTAGATAATTACTTTGGATTAAGAGTATTCTAAATTCAGTGGAGGCAAAGCTAATTAACCCATTTCAGGAATACACTGCACATGTTTGTGAATGGCACGTGTTGCCCGTTTTACAGTGAAACAATGTATAGCTAGAAAAGATCTCAAGTACCTACTAATGACTTTGGCTTAAGGTACACAGGGTTTTTGAGGTTTTTCATAAAAGGCAATTAATAAACCCAGCCCCATCATCACTTCACTTCCGGACCAGAAAAGTAAAACATCTCCCAATCCATCTTTCTGGTCATTTTCTCAAAGTGCCCCAAAAATTCCCATCCATTCTTTTTTACAAGTTTACAAAATGGTCAATTTACGTTTCCCCCTTACCCTTCTTTTGCCTTTTGGCATAATATTACTATATTGTGACATAAGTACTGCAACTTCGTCAAATTCCTCTGCTGCAGTTGCTGCACCCACAGCAAACTTGTCAGCAGCCTCCGTTCGAGCTGTCCCTTCAAACGCTTCCCGTGCCCATTATTACATCTATGAGAAACCAGAACCAACACCCACGCACATAGAATGGTACACATCCACCAACGTAGCTCCTTCTGGAGGCGCAGGCTGGTCTGCATCTTCCACAACTGACTACGGCTGGACAACAATTTCTCCAACAAATGCCGGCTGGCCTTCATCCACAACCACAGATTATGGAGGTTGGGCCACTCCAACTCCAACTCCCCCTGGTTGGTCACCAGCACCACCACCTCCGCCACCCAGTAACGGTTGGACCTCTCCAACACCAGCGCCTCCTCCACCACCGAACAACGGATGGGCTGCGCCAACACCAGCACCTTCCCCACCTCCAAATAACGGTTGGTCTGCCCCGCCTCCTCCACCACCTCCATCAAATCCCGGATGGTCAGCTCCAACCCCACCCCCACACAATGGCTGGGGACCTCCACCGACACCAGCTCCCGCACCAGGAGGCTGGTCTCCTCCATCACCACCATCAACAAGCGTGGGTGGTTGGAGTCCTCCAGCACCAGGTTGGGCGGCTCCCGGCGGATGCTCCACTTTAGACTGTGTCTATCTCGAGAACTACATAATTTCCAACATTCTCAACGGTTCTTACCACAAAGAACTGCGACCCCCTCCATACGACACACCCACCCTTGTATCCGTTGACGTCTTCATCAAAAATATACTTTCTGTTGACGACACCACAAAAATGTGGAAAGCTCAGTTGACACTCCGCCAACAATGGAACGATCCCCGTCTTGCTTACAGCACCCAAGGATGTTCATCTTACAAATACTTCACTTTAACAAATACTGATTCAATTTGGACCCCTGACCTGTTTTTCCCGTTGGAGGAAGAGGCTACTTATCACAATGTACCACAAAGGAATATTCTTGTTTGGATTGCACCAAATGGGGATGTCACGTACAGTACCAGAATTACACTTACTATGAATTGTAGAGGAAGAAAAACACAGAATGAGTTGATCTGTCCACTTATCATTGGAAGTTATGCTTATTCCAGTGATAAAATGACATTGCAGTGGTTGTCACCAGATCCCGTTCAGATTGATTTGGATAGAATTGACTTGCCAAATTATACAGTTGGTAAAGTGGCTACTAGTGGAAATGGGGATCCTTCGGCGTATTTGGGACAGTTTCCAGGAGTCGTAGCAAAGTTTACTTTTGTCAAGAAACAGAATCAGTGTAGATTCGGATGAAAATGTTAAATTTTAAAAAATTATTTATTGTTTTTTAACTTATTTTTTTACTAAATTGATGTATGTTTTATTTATTTATTTATTTATGATATCTTATTTAAGAAATAAATTGTTCCAAGTCTGTTTTTTAAAATTTACTTGCTGCAAAGTATCAAAACCCAATCAAACCCCGACCCCGACATGTCTAAGTCGTAGTTTATCATTTCAAGATCCACTGGTTGACTGGCATCGTTGGCAAAGATAATCGCTTTATTAGGCATAATGCAATTCGAAAATTCTAAGTTCTAATGAACTACACTTTGTAAAATTGAAATTAATTGCATAAGTTAATTTTAAGAACTTGCATGATACTAAAATTGTGCTATGCCAAATGCCAAAGCCGGCAAAGCTAGATTTGATTGAGAATAATGAATGTGAGAGTAGAGTGCCGTGCGCGCGATGTTCATGCAGCAAATCATTTTCGAGGCTTCCACCGTGTACTTTTGTTCTGCTGCTGCTGCTTCGAAGAATTTCCCCGTGTTAGGTTATTCATTTTCGGGTGATGGTTTGGTCTTTCTACAGTGTTAGGTTATCATATTCAGAGTATAAGGTGTTAGGTTGGTTGGTTTTGGGGTGTTAGGTTACTCATTTCACAGTGTTAGGTTATTGCTTCACATTTTTCTCACTTGGAAGGCCATTGCAATGGCAAAGCACTGCATTGCAGCTCCTACAAATAGTAGTACAAAATACCGAACGAACTAACGGTTTTATGACTTTTTGTCTCGAATCTCGATGCCATGAGTTACCAAAAAATGGTAAAAATCAGTAAATTAATTGAACAAGTGTAATTAATTCATAGTATGATTTGATTATATTTAATGGTTACAATAATTTATATTTTTTAATGGCAAGTAAGTGACATAAATGATAAATTAGATGGAGGTCAGGAATTTTACAAAATATTAGTGTACATTTATCGATTTATCAAAAAACATAAAATAATTATACAATTTATGATTCATGGTTTTAAAAAATACACTAAATGTACATGTCAACTTTTTACTATTTCATTCTTTAAACATAATTTAACCAGCACCAGCACCATTAATTTTTTCATTTAACTTTTACATATTTTGCTTCCATAAGACAGCCAGTCATCGAGGTCATCTTCATTTTCTTGCCTCACCATCACCATAAACCAGAGTGTCAGTAGGTTCCTTCCCCTTCTTCCACAGATTGATCATCACTTCATTGGGCTGTAGAAAAATAAAGAGTAAACGAAAACAAGATTGTAGTGGACGAGAGAAAGTGTAAATAATTAGCTCAATTGATATTTAAAAATAAATAGTACTCACTTGAAATCTTCCGAACAAGTGTAAATTATTCAGCCCAGCCATTTTCAAGAATGCATAATGGAAAGACACTTCGGAAACCATGCGACCTTTCATACCACTCAAAATACCGTACTTAATAGGCATATTGGAAGAAGCCAACGTCAATTTAGACAGAGCTGTTGAAAAATAACCACAAAATATAAATTTAAGTTGTGGTTTACGAAATTGAAGTGTACGAAAACATATCATGTAAGCATTGTCAGCACCCTACCTTTTAACCTCCGAATGGAAGGGTAATTTTCGTCAGCTTTAAATGCGGAATAGTCCCAATAATCCATGTGCTTCCTTAAGCCCTTTGCGATTCCTTCAGGAGTGCCATGGTTTGCCATTTGCCATACATGGAAGATTCTGCGCAATCTATTCTTATATGGAGGAGCTCCACACAAGGGAGAAGTGAGCTACAAAAAATTCTGAGAGGGCTGCGTCCTGACTATGATAAGTTGTTTAAGCGGTTGTAGTCTTCAAGCTTTCAGCAGTTAGGTAAGTAGGTAGTAGGTGTGGAAGAGACTGCTGCCACGAATTCTTTCTTGGGCTTTGCGGCCTCGTTGATGGAGGGGACTGTTCCCACGAATTCGTGCTTGGGCTTTGCCGCCTGGTGGTGTGACGGAGACTCTTCCCACGAATTCGTGTTTGGGCTCTGCCGCTCGGTTGAAGGGAGGGAATATTCCCCAGGTATTCTTGCTTGGGCTTTGGCGCCTTGATAGTTGAGGAATTTGTGCTTGGGCTTTGACGACTTGCTGGGAGGGAATTCTCAGGAATTCGTGCTTGCCTTTGGCGCCTTGCTGGGGAGGGAATTCTCCTCAGGAATTCGTGCTTGCCTTTGGCGCCTGGTAGTGCGGAGGAGACTTCCCACGAATTCGTGCTTGGGCATTGACGCCTGTTAGTGCGAAGGAGACTTCCCACGAATTCGTGCTTGGGCTCTGTCGCCTTGAAGGTGGAGGGAGATCTCAGGAATTCGTGCATGGGCTTTGCCGCCTGGTAGTGTGGGGAGCCTGTTCCCACGAATTCGTGCTTGGGCTTTGCCGCCTGGTAGTGGTATGGATAAAGTAAACTAGCAGAAAGCCCGAAAATGATTTTCGGAGACAATACGATCACGATTTTGTGGATGACTGCTTGAGAAAAGGAAACAACTGTGCCGCCAACTGGAAGTCCTAAATTTGGGGAAATTGTCGCTGAACTTAAAGACGACCTGGGGAATATCTCAAATCTCTTCAGCAAGTGAATTTCCAGTCTTGGTTTATCTCAAACATGATGAATCATTATCTGTGTAGTGAAAGCTGAGAAATGAATTTTCGTTCGGATGGGCGATGCAATTTTATGTGTCCACCAAAATATTACAAAGGAAAAGGCAGGAAAGTGGATTTTTATATAAAACGAAGTTACAAAGTTAGGTGAAATTATGGACAAATACTCATTGAGCTCATTTACAAGATTTGCATAATCAATGATGAAATGCACTGCATCAGTAACAAAAGTGCACTTTGTCCAATTCGTTTCAACAAAACCGTACTTTAGCATCAAGCTTGCATTCAAAATTGTTTCACTAATTAACTAATTAGTTAACGTTTTTAAAAAGAAAGTAGCTCAAAAAATAAGGTGCAACAAGTATGTAAAGTATACTAAAATTGTTGTTTAATTATCTAATGACCCCAACGGCTACAAAAGAGCCAATTTTAGTACATGCAATCCGAGGATTGCATCCTCATAGGCCCCAACGGCTAACAAAGAGCCAATTTTAGTACATGCAATCCGAGGATCGCATCTGTTGGGGCCCCAACGGCTAACAAAGAGCCAATTTTAGTACATGCAATCCGAGGATCGCATTCGTTGGGGGCCCCGACGGCTTAATGATAGCCAATTTTAGTACATGCAATCTGAGGATCGCATCCGTTGGGGCCCCAACGGCTTAACGATAGCCAATTTTGGTACATGCAACCCGAGGATCGCATCTGTTGGGGCCCCAACCGCTAAAAGAGAGCCAATTTTAGCACATGCAATCCGTAGATTGCATCTGTTGGGGCCCCAACGGCCTAATGATAGCTCAAAAAATAACGTGTAACAAGTATGTAAAGTATACTAAAAATGAAATGGTCTATTGTTTAATTATGTAATCATTCATTAATCTAGGTTTTCTGATAAAATTGATTTTGGAAACAATTTAAAAGCTTCTCAAATTTCTGTATCGCTAAACATTTTCGTAATTATAAATACTAGTGAACTAATTAAAATGTAAAACTTTGAATTCCTCAACCTTTTCGCTTGAATTTCGCTTTTTATTTTTTCATCTTTTTAGTCACCACTTCGACTCCACATGCGAAATTGGAGTAAAAATAAAAAATGTCTCAATTTGCTTTTATTCGGCTTTCCAAGTGAAAAATTTATGACCGATAACCTAACACTGACGATGAGAAAAGCCTAACCCAACACTCTAAAACCACCCAACCTAACACCCAATCCTCTAAAAGGATAACCTAACATGGTGAAAAAAGGTATATGAGACTTTTCATCCTCAAACACAATGCGAATTGGAGGACCATTTCTGATTCCAAAGTTACTACTCTAGTCTTGTAGAGGATGTTGAGTAGTGCACAAATGCGTTTTCCCCCCAGAAAACCAATATACCCGGGTAAAATGGGAAAAACCCGAAATTTCGGATTTTCGGCGATAACTTCCATTGTATTTGACGTAGAACGATGAAACT